>CAJDSM010038848.1:685-11457 GCA_903981925.1 Ostrea lurida
CGGTTAAAACATCTTTTAAGAATTGAGTTGATTTTTCGATCACGTACCTGAACAACAAGTAAAGTCTAATGGACATTGTTTTGTTGTTGTAATATAAAATGAAATGATATGAAATAAATCTTATATTTTTTCGGGTGATATGCAGGTTATCACCGAGATTTTAGACGGTAAAACTTTTCATCAATGCGCTTCACGCATTGATGAGTTTTACCATCTAAAATTCGGTGATACCTGCATCACCCGAAAAAATATAAGATTCATTTCTTATATCATATTGCATGTAAATCAAGTGACTTGTCATGTGCGAAAATAAACGAAGTCGGGTTAGAAATTACTACCAAAAGAATAAGTGAACGGTTTACGAAAATGCCACTAAAAACAAGTTTGTTGAAAGGTTTATGCATTATGATTAAAAGAAATAATTATACCTATCGCGACACTTATATATAAGTGTCGCGATAGGTACATTGTACGAGAAGGTGGCGATCACATGTGCATGTATACCCGTGCGCTTGTCACTTAATTTTGCAATTTACATTTTAAAATCCCTCGTGATATTTCCAGGGAGGTAGAGGAAAAATTTCTACCTGCTGCATGATTTTCATGGGGATCAGCAGATGCGTTGTTTAGCAAAAAGTGCAACGTGTACTTTGGCCATCTAAATGGAGCGGGCCGAAATTTTGGAGTCGTGTTTGAATAAATGCAATGTATATATTTTATTATTATTGTTTTACAGACAATGCGTGCACCAGTGTCTTTTATCATCATAATCCTAAAGTTACCGATAGTCGATATAGACTACCGCATGTTGGTAGCTAGAGCACGTTTCGCATTCTCTATTGAGAATTGGATGTGCATTGTAGACCTAGCCTGTCCACTTAGGCTCAGTAGGAGAATGTGTTATTACATTTCAGCAAGTGAAATATTGAAATTTATGCTGTTGAATAGAATTTGTTTGATTTTCACAGTGTGAAAACATATCAAAAGTGTTATTTTTCACAGTGAGAAAAATAACGAGAGCGTTCCGGTACTTGCCGCAATGATCTAATCGCAATACAATGATAACCTTAATTTATGTTATATTTAATAAATGTTTCGTGGGGTTTTTTATTTGAATATCCAAAATAATTTCTTCTTCACTTTAGTAGATTGTTTGGAATTCCATAAAGTACGTCACGTCTCTGTAAATAGCATGAACGCTCACGTCATTACGATCGACATATATGATTTGTTACGATCTACAATATAAATGTTGGGTTTAGCCGAATTAGCGACAATGTTGCATGTTATCATAGTATGGTGAGTATAAAATGTAAGTTTAAAATCTTATAATACAGCAAAAGCCCGCGAAACTTTTTAGGTTTTCTCCCTAAGCTGGTACAACGACATCTTTTATGTATGTACACTGAACGGGCAAAAGTAATTTCCGCCTGCATAATTTTCGACTATATATCTATTACAACTTTCATATTTTAAAAACTTCAACAAACAATTTTACTATTTAAACTGTTATCATTGTAAATTTCAGAAATATATGCAGAATCACTCAAGATGCATATGACAACATTGTTACTTTTAAATGATTTAAATATTTTTTGGTGGGTGGATTTTTGAATGATAGGTGTACATTTTTTCAATAATGCTAATTACTATGAAATTATGTAAGAGTACGTTCAAATAAAATTCATAAATACATGATTATCCCAGTGAGTGTAAAACTGGTAACACAGAGAGAAATAATGATAGTTAACATATTTAAATCTAGCCATTTGCATTTGGATTTGTGAGATTTTTCAGGTTCATGACGGTCAGTTAGAAATAATTGATAGTCAACGTGCTCTAAAAAAAAATGTATTTAGTCTGGTACTGATTCTAAAAACACAGAAGGTCTAGAAATAAGTTCTAACGGCATTTAATTATTATTTGGTCCAACATAGTTTTTAACCTATTTTCGATATGTCTGAATACGAAAAATATGACTGGCCTGTCATGCAAAAGGCGTTATGTGAGGTCAAATGGCGATCTCAAAATGGCGACAGCCTAATTTTTTTCCAAATTCTCCGCGTGAAGCGCTCAACCATAAGAAAAGATGCCGAAATAGCCTGTGGCATATACTTATTTCAATATTAAACAATATCTAATAGCTGGAGAAATGAAGTACTTTAAAAGTGTAAATAATGCAGTGCCGGTGTTTTCCTCCAATAAAATTCGCATTTTCTCTTGTTTTTTTTCAAAAACTTCTTTTATTTCTTTTGCAATCAGGCTGTTCATCACAGCATTTTAGATTAGTTTTTTGCGGTGGAATCATACTAAAAAGAAAACAAGAAAAATATATATATTTTAATTGTAAAATTCAAGTTTTAAGACAATAAGATAATAAAAATCAAACAGTTATATTCATATGTTAACATTCACAGTCCCACTACTGAATTCATGTTTGGATACAAATCTTATTGAGACATAATACATGTGCGTCATGAATCAAAAAGTATACGTAATATACATTTTCGGTCATTGAATAATAAAGCTCATACGGAGCTTATATGATAAATGGTTTTTTTTAACCAAGTTTCATTGGTGGGTTGCTTCAATATGACTGAATCATAGGAATAACGAAAACATCAATATCAATATCCGATATTGTGTGTGAATATGTCAGGGACAGAAAACCAGATGTTGTTAGAGTTAAAACCGAAAGTCAATGAACATTAATGAGAGAGCATCTCTCGTAAATAAGTTAAAGATTGCAAAAATATATTATGATTCTTTGATAGAATTTAGCAGCTGAGTTCCGCTGAAAGAGTAACTTCTGTCACAGGAATGTCCACAAGTGAAATTATACATTCCAAAATCATAAAGCCAATAGACGACAAGAGACGCTGTGTCCTTGTTTAAGAATATTTCCAAGGTCGACATACAGACTCAAGAAACTACCGTCTACTCTACGTCCTGCCGCCTAATTCTCCTCTCTCTTCACCGAACCCGTTCCTCTAAGAAAGGTCATTTTCCTCCTGTAGAATGGGAGTTACGTATGTTTTTGTTCAAAAACAGAATCGAGAAAACGTTATTCCTAACATTAAGGACTTTTCTGGTAAGTGCAATGCGGTCTTTACAGAAGTAGCCAAAGTATGACGAGGCATTGGCGATTTTAAATTTAGGGAATGTAAGCGATTTTGATCAGTCTGCAGAGAGGGTAAATACCATTTAAAATCGTAATGAATGCATTTAGTATGTAAACGCAGAAAAACAGAGAAAGAGTCCCAATGGTGGAGGACTAGCCATGGATTATTTCTTGTTCGTGAGCTTGACATACAGCAGTGGAATAAGCACCAAATTGTTGCATGCTTTCTGATTATTTGGATATACGAATACTGTAGACTGATCGAAGAGGATTGGTCTGAAATACCTCCAGTTGTTACATTAACGCGAAGATCGACATTCAGACAGCTAACCTAACAAATAAGGGTGAAAAAGTATTTTCAGTTTTATCCTTCCTATGGATAGAACAATCCTCTGAACGCGAAACGCTTCTAGTCGCACATACTTCGGTCTGCATCTCGATTTTGGAGAATATCAATGAGGTGATCGACAAGATATCACAGATTGATAAACTTTCTCAAACCAGTCCAAGTATAAGCCTACACATAACTTCTTTCACTAACTTTGTACATGTTTGCATTGATAATTAAGATCAGATCTGCAAGAGTGATGAAGTTGGGCATCAAAGGCTTAAACGTGAGTGAAGGACGATGCCATTGACCTGTGTTCCATATAAGTGTTCATCGTTTTTTAAATCTTCTTTATGGTGGGGCAAGAACTTTTTGATAAATTTGCTTCCGATCGAAGAGCCTCCGGTGTGCACTAGACAAAAAAAAAGTATTAAGTGGTCGTGCAATCGATATTGTCTATGGGTTGACGTGAATTGGAAAAATAGTGGACTCCAAAGACATATGGCCTTCGCTCGCTACATTCACACCTAAATGACAACATCAAAACAGCTCTTGAATTTATTCAACTAGTGCACGGTATACGCGCTTAGTTTATACAGGCATCGCTGCTAGAATTAGCACACAGGTCATACGCAGAACGAAGCTCCAGTCCTATGGACCGACGAGAACGTGGTCACTTTTGTCTACCACTTCACACATGTCTAACACCTTCACCCCTGCTTTTCCCCACCGACATTTCCGGCCGATAAATATAGGACATTGTGACGTCGACCTGGAATGGCAAGACACATTATTGCAAGCCAGATTGCTCTGTTGGCAACGTGGATGCAGGAAATGACCTGACGCTGAAACACATATTTCCATCTACAAATGGATGACTTTTAACAGACCTTCTCAAGGATAGACAGGACTTGTAGAAACTCAGAATGTAATAGAGGGGAAATCAACAGCCTCGTTTATCCAAAGAAAGTGTACTCTAGAATGTTTATTAAAGCTCTCTGATAAAGCGCAGATCAATCGATCAGTGACTGCTGTTTGTTCAGAGACACTACTGTTTCAATCTTGAAAAGATTAACAAACTAACGATGTGCCCAATTACTTGGTCTCTGCCTTTTAAAATCGCTCATCAGCAGCATAATCCCATTCTCACTACTGTGCAGGATACTGTGTATAGGAATTTTGTTTAAAATTGTCCAGAGAAGCAAATTACTATCCAATGTACTCCTTCTTGGTGTCATTATGGATTTTAGTTTCTATTCTCACTGGTATTTTACAATCAGAAGAGGAAGGTTTTGATGGGATCTTGTATTTCTGTACTATTCAGCGGCCATGCTCCCAATGGTCTTTCGATATGTACCCATAATAGAATTTATGCAACGGTGGCGGTAGTGTTCTATCTGGCTGATTGTCAGCTCTAACTAGCCGCGTGGTTCTTGAAGGTTTCAAACAGGGCAGACTTTGTTGTCAAAAGAAGCAAAGGAACATTTAATCAAGTGGAGTCCCAGATCAAAGTCAAGAATGGCTTACGCTACCAGGTGAAGAAGGGTGGGGCTAGTGGGTATATCACTGAGAAAACCCTCTGCACTCAAGGGTGTCTTCTCTTCTATAACTTAAGTCATTGTAAGTTTTCTTACTATATAACCATTGTACGAGCGATGTAATCCAGATGACATACTTACTCTCAAGATTGCATCATAAGGAGTCGACAGGGTCCTTGACTCAGTAGTTTGAGGATCCAGCTAGTTAATTGTCAATGAAAAGTTTAAAAGTGGCTTGAACCCCTCCTAACGAAAGAGATGATATTTAATTCACGTGTCACAAAATGACAAGGCTACTGATCTTATCAGAGATTCCTTGTTACTTCTTCAGCGCATTTTGGGTCAAGTTACAGGTTGGAGAAGTTTTGCTTCAGAAGTTTAATCCCAAGATACAAAGAACGGGTACATCATTATACGTAACCCTTTGCACTATACTTTGAAGAAAATAATACATTCCTTTATATCATATTGAATCCCTTACTACCAAGGTACGGGGTTGGTTCTTAAAAGCCTGTTGAAAAAAGGAACATTCTGAAAGGCTGATCCGAAACATAGTGCAATAGTATTTGTCACTTGCATACAAAGAGGAAGGGAGGTTGAATTTGGGGGCTTTAATATCTGAGAGCACGAACTCTAACCAGTGCTTAATTTCAATTGCAGATACTATTGTGTTCCTTGAAATCGGAAACAATACAGTATCCATAATTGAATTCTTGAAGATGTGAATTGGGGCGCGAGTTCAATCATTGACAGTGATTCCATCAGCTCTATTAGTAGATGGCAAGCATTGGTTCAGAGCCTTTGAACCATTGGAAATGAAAACATTTGGTAGACTTTTGCCTTGACGAGTTTGTTTCAACTGTTTTTTAGAAAAGGGAGGCAATTTCTATAGGATAGAATGTTTCTGTTTGATGTACAGGGACCGGGATCGAATAAAATCCGACTCGTTATCGCAGGAGCATATAAGGGCACCAGACCAAGTCAGAAGGATTGTTGATAATACGAGACGTTCCCTTCCAACTGAACTTTGCTACTCTTTGTCTTTGAATGAACAGAAAGATCTTGCTGCACATTGCTATCTAAGAATTTTAATTCTCCAAGCGCGCTAATTGGGAAAATCGTTGTTGACTCGCCGGGGGGGTTGTAGATGAACTGAGGTGTGAAATACAATATTGATATGTTAGAATTGTCTTACGCTAAAGGAGGCCACGCATGACAGAAGCAGACACATAGAATAGTCGTTCCATGCCATACACTGGTTCTAGAAGTATCCGCTTGCCCACTCTATTGTCATTTTAGCAGTCTGATACTGAAGTGTCTTATTGCTAACTTATATCATCTTTTCAGAAAATAGATAGACCATTTGTGGATGGATTGGCAGGAACCTTTTTGAAAGCCAGAAAAACATTCCTGTTCCATTGTTGTGTAGTTGAGAAAAACTTCTCCTCCAGAGTAACGCAAACATTTGGTAGCAATTATGTATCTAATAGCACTGACAGGTGTGACACAACCATCTTATTTTATGGTAATATCAAAAAAATCTTCCCTGCGAGATTCAGGGATAATTGAATTAGCTAATCGAGGGCTTAGGTGAGGGAGAATTAAACTGATCAGAGACATCAAAGAGTGTGAAAAGTTTGTCCTGTAAGTTGTTATAGACCGAAGAAGCGGAGACTTACTGATACGGTAAGGAATGTATTGTTTGGGAAATTCAAAAGCCTGAGAATATGCCTCCAACTTAGTGTGCCTTAATGCATGCATGTAAGAAGGAAGCACACGTACCAAGCCTTGATATGGAGACAGGCAAACATTTTGTAAGCCCTTATTACCAGTCGTCCAATCTGACATGGATGGAAGTTGCGATGGTGGGGTTTGTTTGGTGCCGATAATTATGAATTTAGATACCAATTCCATAGGCTCTGCCTAGAGTTTGGTGGCTTGCAAACTAGCACAAAAGGTTGTAAAACAGCAAAGATGTGGCATGCAAACGAGCCAGTCTGCGATGTATGGACCTTGGCAAATGCAAAATCTTTAAACAAAAAGATGAATGTAAAATAATCGACGCTAAAAACAGAGGACAATTCGAATTTTGGGAGAAAAACGGCGGTGATTTTTTAAGATCAAAAGTGGTTTTATTATCAGTTGCTATCTGATATAATATCAGATTGATGTATATTTGGTTATTTAAGTCAACACAGTTCCCCGCTTGAACACTGGATTACACAAAATTTGGGGTACAAAAATTTGGTGTCCCGTCCATTCTTGAAACGCATTTGACGCTACTTTAAGAGCCATTTTCATGAAGGCAGCAGTATTTTTTCGGATTTCAGCATACTCGAAATAGGTTAAAAACTATGCTGGACACAAATGAGAATTTAAATGCGTCGAAGTTTTTTTTATTGTAAGTCGGACAGGCTAATATATTCAAGTGAATTATAATGTGAAAATAAGCATGTTGGCGAAATACTTTGAACGCTTGGGTTGATAGATTCGCAAAACGACTACAAAAACTACGACAAAAAATGTCAATCGTGTCTTACATAGTAACATGTTATGGATTTTTTTCGATCTGATCAATTAAATTACACGACGATAAGCACCGAAATGGCGATTTCTCGCTTTGTCGACTATGTTTTTGCGTAGCTAATTTCTATAGAAATGTAATCGTTGCAATTAGAGTCTATGTCAGAGGCCTGGAAACAGCCAAAACAATAGGCCTAAATAAATAAATACAATAAATAAATAAATTAAATAAATATATAATATATCAAAATAAATAATAAATGTATGAAATGAAAGATTCCATTGTTTTTTGATTGTAGGATAGATAATTTATTTCACTCGTGAGACGGAATTTTTCATGATTTATCACTATCGTACGTCCAGCACTCTGTCGGAAAATATCAAAAAATACTCTTGTCTCACTCGTGAAATAAATTCTCTATCCAACAACAAAACATTGAATATCCTCTATTTTACTCAGTTAAACTTATGTATGTCATTTAATCGGCAGAATATGGTAACTGGCAAAGCTTTGAAAGTGACAATAAGTTTTGAGGCCCACAGTTGATCATAAAAAAAATTATCTACCGGTAAAAAAAAAATGCAATTCCTCGGTTGTTTTATTTTAAAATTCTGTTCCATTTTAAATTCATTCCATCTCTCAATATGGTATTTAGATAACTTCAAGTGGTGTATACTAAACATTTTGAAAACTTGACCTGTGCGAAGTACTAGAGGTTATATTCACAAACACGGGTCTTTGTACCCTTTAAATGAAATTATGTAACTGTAACTTTCTGGAGCATTATAGATTCCATTTTGAAAGTGTAATGTGATTATTTTTGTAAACAAATGCACCTAAGCTGTAAATAATTCCCAACAAAGTAAGTTTTTCTTTGTTGACGTTGTCGCGATTTTGACTTTAAAAGTGTAGGAACTTTGACGTCGTTTTCTGTGAATTGTGACATCGAACGATAATGGCCCCTTTCTCATGATGCTAGTCATATGCTTATGACCCTTTTTAATGAAGGAAGATCTTTATAAGTTCTTTTAATATATACAGAATTTGAAAGCAGTTAATACATACGAAAATATTTAATTTTACTCAAGTTTACTGATTTTACATTGAAAATATCCTGAGCTTGGCGATGGCGCATTTGCAATGATCACAAGGATCAAAATATTACGCCATCTGGTGTTTAATCAACAGTGAACGTACTATTAATCATGCCCGCTGACAATAACAAGAAAGCCTGCCTTCTGCACGTCTGGTCAAGTTAAAACACATACCTTTGGATCCAACACATATGATAAATAGCCAGCCCTCTGCTTCACAAATAAAACACCATTTTTCTTTAGAAGTAATCTGAAATGTTATACACTATACCAGTTATTTATAATGTGCTTGCTAGCTCAAATAGACCGTATATTTTTGCCCGAGGGTACTGGGAACAGCTCAATGCACGTGTCTTCTATGCCGAAGGCGCACTAAGTTGAAGGGCAAATAGAATCGTCGCAGTATGAGCCTGTTCCCCAGATGACCTCTTAGGTGAAAAAATTGCATATACCGGTCTAATTGACTGACTCAGACACTGCTAAATATTTTATATTACCTAATGTACCATGTATAATGTTTGTTAGCTGGCTTTAAACCGTTTACGGAAAAGTATAAGTAAATGCATTTAAAAAAAAAATCATTGTAAAATTTCCATTACATTGCTACTACTATGACGTCATTTGAAGTCTATTGCATTACGTTGCGTTACGAACGTCATAGTTAGCAATGCTTTGTAATAATTTTGTAAAAATAAAATCAGATGTCCTGTGACTTTCATTCTATTAATTTTGTGACTTTATGTCCTGTGACTTTTTGTCCTGTGACTTTCTGTCCGTTTACCCCCTCAGTCATACCTGGGACAGACCTTTCATTTTTTCAACATTTTTTATTTGTTAATTGGATAAAAACTTACAATAAACCTTTTACTTGTGGTGTTTTGAAGGGTATAAGTTCACTATAAGGCTTTTGTTAAAAGCATTGTCAATTCTACAGTTAAGACATTGAGAAGTAAATAACAAAATTTACTTCATATATGTATCAAGGAAAATAACAAAGTTAAAACACAATAACTATTAGTAGTCACTACATATATGTCAGATACAGAAACTGAAAGCACTGAATGTCACTTGTGTTTGAAGCACAATATAAGCAAGGAATGTTTAAGACTGTTCATATCAAAATGAAACGCAATACTTTAAAGTTTATGCTTCAGACTGTTTATAAAGGGCACATGCTGTCCTAACAAGATCGGTACTGGAGGCACTTGACTGGGATGTTTATCTTCACACTAAGTAGACTGTATGGTGTTATCAGCAAGGCTGTCTCTGGAATCAGACTGGATCTTCTTTAGCATGTAGAACACCCTCTTCATGTCAGCATTGGAGTGAGGCTGGGTCAAAATAATCTTACGGAGGTGGAAAAAGTGCTGAATCTGCTTCTGACCACAAGGTTGTTTACGGTTTTCCGTGGTATGCCAGAACTGTCAATATCTGGCAAGTCACAAAGAGGAGTGAGGATGTAGTCAGCAGCTTCATCTTCAAGTTGTTGTTTCTCTTGTAGACTGAAACTGCAAAATCTATCAACAAGCTGATTACTGAAAAATAAGGGGGAAAAACACCATTTTACACAATGTACATTTCATATATATAAATATGTATTTTAAAGAACTGAGGTGATGTACATGTATGTTGTGTTGTCAAATATTATATAGGCTTCTCAACCAAATACTTCCTTGAGTGGTTCTAGTTCCCAGTTCATTTTTTAAACAAAGAAAAAAATAAAAACAAGATGTTTGAGGTGAAATCAATACAGTTGTCTGAGCAGAAAAACCAATACAGTTGTCTGAGGAGAAACAATACAGTTTTCGGAGGATAGAGACCAATACAGTTGTGTGAGGAGAGAAACCAATACAGTTGTCTGAGGAGAGATCAATATAGTTTTCTGAGGAGAAACCAATACAGTTGTGTGAGGAGATACCAATACAGTTGTCTGAGGTGAAACTAATAAAGTTGTCTGAGGAGAGAAACAAATACAGATGTCGGAGGAGAGATCAATATAGTTTTCTGAGGAGAAACCAGTACAGTTGTCAGAGGTGAAATCAATATAGTTGGCTGAGGAGAAACCAATACAATTGTCTGAGGTGAAATCAATACAGTTGTATGAGCAGAGAAACTAATACAGTTGTCTGAGGTGAAACCAGTACAGTTGTCTGATGAGAGAAACCAG
>CAJDSM010038848.1:11482-30849 GCA_903981925.1 Ostrea lurida
ATACAGCTTGCCTCTGAGGATGGTGAAACCCAGTACAGTTGGTCTGTTGAACGTACCAGTACAGTTGTCTGAGCGGAAAAGTACATTGTCTGAGGAGAAACCAGTCAGTTGTCTGAGAATGAGACAAGACAGTTGTTGAGGATGAAACCAATACAGCATGTGTCTGAGGAGAATCAATACAGTTGTCTGACGTGTGAGAAACCAATACAGTTTTTCTGCAGGATAAACAATATAGTTGGCTGAGGAGAACCAATACAGTTGTCTGAGTGAACCAGATACAGTTGATCGAGGTGAAACAATACAGTTGTGTTGGAGGGGAAACCAGTACAGTTGTCTGAGGATAACAAATATAGTTGGCTGGGCAGGAGAAACCTACAGTTGTCTGAGGAGAACATACAGCTGTTTCTGAGAGTCATGTAGCCATACAGTTGTGTGAGGGGAAACCAAGTACAGTTGTCTGAGGATAAACAGAATATAGTTGGCTGAGGAGAAACAATACAGTTGTCTGAGGTGAAACATACAGTTTGTCGGAGGATAAACAAATACAGTTGTCTGAGGAGAAAACCAATACAGTGTCTGAGGTGAAAACAGATACAGCTTGTCTGAGGTAGAAACAATACAGTTGTCTGAAGAAGCTACCATTACAGTTGTCTGAGGAGAGAACGTACAGTTACAGTTTGCTGGGAGAAGGAACATACAGCTGTACTGAGGAGAGAACCAATACAGTTGTTGTGAGTAGAAACCAATACAGTTGTCTGAGAAAAAACCCAAATCAGTGTCTAAGGAGAGAAACCATACAGTTAGTCTGAGGATTAAAAAGTACAGTTGTGTGAGGAAAAACCAATACAGTTGTCCAAAGGAATGTCTTTGTCATGAAAAAACAAGAATATCAGGAAAACTGATGAATGAATATGCTCCCGAATGTATCTACCAATGAAAACTTATTTCACGAATGACGAAATGACTTACACAATGACTATGACTGTTTGAAATAAAGGGTTATTAATATAACGATATAACTGAAGTTTGAGTGACCCCACCTTTACAAAATGACCTTGTGTGACCTTTGCCATTAAACCTTGGCTTAAGAGATATCAGAACGAAGTTCAATAACTGTTGAAATATGTAAAATTGTATTGTATATTGTAAAATACTTGGATTGTCATATATATAGGATTTTAAGTGACCTTGACACTTCACAAATATGACCAAGTCACCTTTGACTAAAAGTCATTTGCTTGTTAATTATCTATTGATATTATGATCATACTTGTTAAAAAACTGTTGAAATAAGGAACTTTTCAATGTACTTTATATATTTCTCAGTGACCTTGACCTTTGTAAAAATGACCTTGAGTAACTTTTACTGGAACCCATTTTGCCTTATAATTATTGTGGAATACATCATCATACTGTTCAAAACTGATAAATAAGGTACTTTTCCCTCTATATGGTATATGCTTTAGTGACCTTTGAACCTTTGAAAATGACCTTGATCCAAAAGATCATGTCCAGGAATATTTGAGAATCAATTATGATGAATTTATGATGAAGGTTAGGAGGTGTGAACTTATATGTTAAAAAACTGTGTGGAATAGGAATATTTATAACTTCTGAGTGACCTTGACCTTTTCAAAATGACCTTGAGACCTAGGATGCACAAGCTTTGTTCAACAGGAACATTTGTGGTTATGATGAAGAAGGTTTAGGAGTATGAGCCGGACGGCACGGACATTATGGCGACTATATGCTCCCCCAAAATTTTCGGGGAGCATAAAAATAGATCATACTATAAATGAAATATTAATTATGAAATTATACTTAAATTATCTTATTCTTTGTATAATATTATATCTTTCATGTAAAATACTTGATCTGATTTGGTTGAGAAACCTTTGATAAAATACACTGTCACCGTTGGATGATAAAAACCGTGCCCCACTAGTGTGTGAGAACGTAACAATTGTCCACATTGCTTTGACAATGGGTGATATACCAAACAAGAGGCACAGGCCTTAACGGTCACTCCTACTATCATAGCCACACAGGGAGTCTCATATTTGCATTTCTTAAGTTTCAATATTGGATTTTATTCACATATTAATACTTCAATATATGCATAAATGATTCCTCTATTCACATACACAAGAAGATTATCTATTTCAATCTACAATGATTGTTCAAGAATTTTAAATGAAAAACCATATTGCTACTTAATGTCCAGTGAGCTTGACCTTTGACCTTTTTGACTACAAAATTCAATAAAGAACATCTAGCCTCATGAGTAGTTATATGTATGAATATAGTGACTCTAGGTAGAAAGGATAATTGCTTGGAACTAGGAAACCATATTGCTACTTTGATATCCAGTGCACTTGACCTTATTGACCCCAAACTTAAAAGGGAATTATCTGTCCAATGAGTAGTCCTATGTATGATATATGTGACTCTAGGCAGAATGCGATAATGCTCTCTGAGCCCAAAGCACAATTAACGCTTACTTCGATGTCCAGTGTGCTTGACCTTTGCCTTTTTGACTCCCAAATTCAATAGGAACACCTTTGTCCCATGGGTTATTAGACCATATGCCAGATATGGTGACTCTAGTGGAAAGGCCAAACACTAGAAAGTCTGGGAACCATTCTGTCTACAGACGAGATGAATCAGACACACTTGATTCCAGTTAACACCCCTCCCCCCAACTTGTTGCTAGGGGGTATAATATGATAAAAGGCGCCCTGCTTCATTCCAAATATTCATTTACTTTCACATTAATATCAATAGCATTTGAAAAAAAAAAATGCTTTTAAAATTGTTATACATATAAACACTATGTACCAGTTTTGGCCCCCCTGAGTGCGAGAACCCTACCCCAGGATCACAAATTTACAATTATTGGTAAAGGCTCCTGCTTCTAATTCACTATGCATTTGGTTTCTCTCAGACAGTGTGCCGGTTGTTAAGTAAGAAGATTTTTTTGAAAAATTGTTCACTTTTAGAGACAGTTTTTGCCCCACCCCCAGGCACCAGGGGTGCAGAAGACCTTGAAATATTACAATTTTTAGGTGCCCATTTGTCCCAAAGATGCTTCGCTCACAATTTGATAAAGCAATTGGACTGCGACGTTATGAAGAAGAAGTAAAATGTTCAAATTGATTTAAGGACGAGGACGTCGCACGACATACGGGTCGACGAAGACCAATTGCAATAGGTCACCTGAGTTACTCAGGTGGAACCTAAAATGATTGACTGCGAAGTTTATGCGCAGCTAATACAGTTCACATTCTAGTGATGCATTTAAGCGGAACTGGTTAAATGGAATGTTGCAATTGCTAAAATCAGCATTAATGTTTGCAAATCACAAATTGAGAGAAGCTAGGTATTTTTTCTGAGTTTACATTTACGTTAGTCAAGTTTTGCTGCAATGTTTATGCATTAGACGTTATGTGTTTGGTACGATAGTATTATGACGTCACAATCGGAAAGCTTTTCATTTCGATAATTTAATGCTCATTTACACAAAAGATCATTGGTAATTTGATCAAAAACAGTTGCATTAGAATTTTAGTAATTTCATGACCATTCAGTATAACTTAATAAATATATTGGCTTGCAAGAGAGGGTTACAAGTGGAAATAGTCACCCCTTGAAACCATTGTGACCTCGGCTAACGCCTCAGTCAACATGGGCTTTCTCGGCGGTGACAATTTTCCACTGTAACCCCTCTCTTGCAGTCATTTTTATTATTATTGTATGAAGACTAATATTACACACAAATTAAGCATAAGGATACTTAATGAATACCTGGTTTCAAACAATTAAAGATGCGAATGCACTGGTAAAGTATTACAGTTCGGGACAGGAACCGAGTAGACATCTTGTGACCGCGACGACTAAAGTGGATCCTATATGTCGCCTCCAGTAACGCAAGGCAGGCGACTACAATAAACCCCAACAAGAAAACTTTACATTGCAAAGCCAAAAAATAAAATAAATAAATAAACCCACAAAAAAACTTTACATTGCAGCCAAAGGGGGTTTCATTGTCAAATATTTGAAAAATGGGGTTCAGAATTTTTTTTTGTTGAAAGTGGAGGGTTTTAATTTTTAGCAAAAGGGCTGGAGGAGCTCAAAAATTGGAGATTTTAATCCCACTGAAGAATCACAAGCTACAGATGCGACCCAGTTCTAACCTCTCGCCCACCCAGTCCATGCGAAAGCATCATGGAAAACTGCTCAAGCTAACTTAGAGCCAGAACGCAAAGCTGTCAGTAGATCCGTTTCTAGCTGAAACGCTTCGCAGCGTAACGTCATAGTGATTAGAGCAGCTCTATTACGCTTTCTTTTTCTAGAGCAGCTTGCCGGGTCAAGAATTTAGAACAGCTTTGATGTACTATATAATTAACCGCTTCCTGAAAACTGCCAGTTCATTTTAAAATTTACACGTGATAGTGTCAGTATTAGTGGAAAATGCCTGTGAAATTGAATACACTGCCTTTTTACATAAGACAGAGAATTGTTAATGTCAGAAACAACGTGCGAAGACAGTTCGTTTAAAAGTAGAGATATTGACAGAATCGGAAGTGCTAAAAGTTTCTCGTATTGCCGCACTGGGAAATTTTTATAAGGAACGCTTAACATGGTTCCATTGAGATGCTGTAATTTCTCATTTCACATCTTGCACGTACTTGCACCGTTTATAGAAAAATAACGATCCGCGTTTGTCAATTGTAATAAAACGCTCCATTCAATTTCTCTTTTGCCGTTTTTTTTTTAATTCAATTTTTTAGAACAAACACAAATGAAGGAAATTTAGACGACGAGAAGATATTTAATACATAGCTGTTCTAAGTGAACTTGCAGCAGTGGTAGAGCTGTGTCTAAGCTGAAACTTTGGAGCAGTTCTAGAGCAGTCAGCAGAGCTTGTTCTAAGTGAAGCTTGGAGCCAGTCTAGAGCAGACTGCTCTTAAGTGAACTTGGAGTCAGTCATAGAGCAGCTCTAGAGCAGTCAGCAGAGTGTGTTCCAAGTTAACTTAGAGCAGTCATAAAGCCGGTTCGTAGAGCAGTCAAGCAAGAACTGCTCTAATTAACTTAGAGCGAGTCATAGATTAGAAAACCATGCTCATACGACTGTTTAAAGAGAGGTTAGCGGTCTGGGTCGCACTGTGTCAGTTGTTACAGTGAAGAGATCTGAGAAAAGATTTACTGCCAATCATATTGATATAGTGATAGGATTTTCCATTCCAAAATTTGTGCATTGTATCATGCATTTTATATTGCAACTAGGGGAGGCGATCTTACTGTAATTTCAGGTTTTTGTCTCAGTTTGATAGGTTTGAATGAATAGGGCAGTACATAGAGTCGCAAGTATTCTGACCTAAAAAATTAAAGATTTGCTTCATTACACAAGTATGAGACAATATATATATGCCCTTTAAATCTTTCAACAAGGAGCCATGGCCATACATAATTGCCTCACTGAATGATCTTGGGCCCATCTGCTTCTGAAGCATTCTTATATATTTTTTTTTACTAAAAGAATTATTTAATCATTATTGTATTCCACTGAAAACTTTTCCACCCCATATTGTGTCCTCTAACCATAGCTCTAAAGCGATCGATATATAATGAAATAGACAGTCACATATAATACAGATATGCCTCAACAGTTTCCAAAGAGTATTTAAGTAGCGTCAACTATAAGGTAACAAGTCAAAGTATGAAATGATGAA
This sequence comes from Ostrea lurida, assembly GCA_903981925.1. Lineage (NCBI taxonomy): Eukaryota > Metazoa > Mollusca > Bivalvia > Ostreida > Ostreidae > Ostrea > Ostrea lurida. Next base: position 17,215 of record CAJDSM010038848.1, read on the forward strand.
GTCTTTGCGAGTCAGAAATCTTGGTATAAATCGTAGATTCAGCTGACGATGTCGAATGCCCCGCCTACAGGTTAAGTTCAATGAAGGAAATTTGCAGTCTGAGGAGAAACCAGTACAGTTGTCTGAGAATAGACCAATACAGTTGTCTGAGGAGAAACCAATACAGTTTTTCTGCAGGATAAACAAATATAGTTGTCTGAGGAGAAACCAATACAGTGTTGTCTGAGGAGATACCAATACAGTTGTGTGAGGGGAAACCAGTACAGTTGTCTGAGGAGAAACCAATACAGTGTTGTCTGAGGACATCCCAATACAGTTGTGTGAGGAGATACCAATATAGTTGGCTGAGGAGAATCCAATACAGTTGTCTGAGGTGAAACCAATACAGTTGTCGGAGGATAAACAAATACAGTTGTCTGAGGATAGAAACAAATACAGTTGTCTGAAGATACCATTACAGTTGTCTGAGGAGAGAAACGAGTACATTTGTCTGAGGAGAGGAACCAATACAGCTGCCTGAGGAGAGAAACCAATACAGTTGTGTGAGTAGAAACCAATACAGTTGTCTGAGAAGAAACCAATACAGTTGTCTAAGGAGAGAAACCAATACAGTTGTCTGAGGATATAAACCAGTACAGTTGTGTGAGGAGAAACCAATACAGTTGTCCAAAGGAATGTCTTTGTCACTGAAAAAACAAGAATATCAGGAAAACTGATGAATATGCTCCCCGAATTGTATCTAACCAATGAAATACTTATTTCACGAATGACGAATGACTTACACAATGAACCATGACTGTTGAAATAAAGGGTTATTAATATAACGTAAATGTTGAGTGACCCCCAACCTTTACAAAATGACCTTGTGTGACCTTTGCCATAAGACCTTGGCTTTAAGAGATATCAGAACGAAAGTTCAATAACTGTTGAAATATTGTAAAATTGTATTGTATATTGTAAAATACTTGATTTTCATATATATGGATTTTAAGTGACCTTGACCTTCACAAAATGACCTTAAGTCACCTTTGACTAAAAGTCATTTGCTTGTTAATTATCTATGTGATATATGATCAATACTTGTTAAAAAACTGTTGAAATAAGGAACTTTTTCAATGTACTTTATATATGTTCTCAGTGACCTTGACCTTTTAAAAATGACCTTGAGTAACTTTTACCTGGAACCCATTTTGCCTATTAATTATTTGTGGAATACATCATCAATACTTGTTCAAAACTGATAAAATAAGGTACTTTTCCTCTATATATGGTATATGCTTTGAGTGACCTTGACCTTTGAAAATGACCTTGATCCAAAGTATCATGTCCCAAGGAATATTTGAGATCAATTATGATGAATTTATGATGAAAGGGTTAGGAGGTGTGAACTTATATGTTAAAAAACTGTTGGAATAGGAATATTTATAACTTCTGAGTGACCTTGACCTTTTCAAAATGACCTTGAAAGCCTAGGATCACAAGCCTTTGTCACAAGGAACATTTGTGGTTATGATGAAAGGTTTAGGAGATATGAGCCCAGACGGACGGACATTATGGCGACTATATGCTCCCCCAAAATTTTTCGGGGAGCATAAAAATAATCATACTATAAATGAAATATTAATTATGAAATTATACTTAAATTATCATTAATTCTTTGTATAATATTATACTTTCATGTAAAATACTTGATTCTGATTGGTTGAGAAACCTTTGATAAAATACACTGTCACCCGTTGGATGATAAAACCGTGCCCCACAGTGTGTGAGAACGTAACAATGGTCCACATTGCTTGACAATGGGTGATATACCAAACAAGAGGCCCACAGGCCTTTAACGGTCACCTAATATCATAGCCCACACAGGGAGTCTCATATTTGCATTTCTTAAGTTTCAATATTATTTTATTCACATATTAATATCTTTCAATATATGCATATGATTCCTATTCACATACACAAGAAGATTATCATTTCAATCTCACATGATTGTTCAAGAATTTTAAATGAAAACATATTGCTACTTTAATGTCCAGTGAGCTTGACCTTTGACCTTTTGACTCAAAATTCAATAAGAACATTCCTTTGCCTCATGAGTAGTATATATGTATTGATATAGTGACTCTAGGTAGAAAGGATAATGCTCTGGAACTAGGAAACCATATTGCTACTTTTGATATCCAGTGCACTTGACCTTTTGACCCCAAATTCAAAAGGGAATATATCTGTCCAATTGAGTAAGTCCATATGTATGATATAGTGACTCTAGCAGAATGGATAATGCTCTTTGAGGCCCAGACACAATAACGCTACTCTCGATGTCCAGTGTGCTTGACCTTTGCCTTTTGACCCCAAATTCAATAGAAACACCTTTGTCCCATTGGGTAGACCATATGCATGATATGGTGACTCTAGTGGAAAGCAAACACTAAAAGTCTGGAACCATTCTGTCTACAGACAGATGAACAGACAACCTGATTCCAGTAACACCCCCTCCCCCCAACTTGTTGCAGGGGGGTATAATTATGATAAAAGGCTCCTGTCTATTCCAAATTTCATTACTTTCACATTAAATATCAATAGCATTGAAAAAAAAAATGCTTTTAAATGTTTTCATATAAACACTATGTACCAAGTTTGGCCCCCCTAGGTCAGGAACCCCTTACCCCAGGGATCACCAAATTTACAATTTTGGTAAAAGGCCCTCCTGCTCTACATTCACTATGCATTTGGTTTCTCTCAGAACATGTGCGGTTGTTAAGAAGAAGATTTTTGAAATTGGTCCATTTTGCGACATTTTTTGCCCCACCCCCAAGGCCCCAGGGGTGCAAGAGACCTGAAAATTTACAATTTAGGTGCCCATTGTCCCAAATGATCTTCATGCCAAATTTGAAAAAGAATTGGACTGGTCGTTATGAAGAAGAAGTTAAAAATTGTTCAATTGTTAACGGACGACGGACGTCGCACGACAACGGACGAAACAATTGCAAATAGGTCACCTGAGTTTACTTCAGGTGACCTAAAAATGTTGACTGCGAAATTTATGCGCGTACAGTTCACCATTCTAGTGTGCATAAGCGGAACTGGTTAAATGGATGTTTGCAATTGTAAAATCAGCATTAATGTTTGCAAATCACAATGATGAAGCTAGGTATTTTCTTGAGTTACATCTTTACTTATTCAAGTTTTTGCAATGTTATGCTTGACGTTATGTTTTTGCTCACAGTATTTATGGACTCACAATCGAAAGCTTTTTTCATTTCATAATTTAATGCTCCATTACACAGTACATTGGTCAATTGATCAAAACAGTTGCATTAGAATTTGTAATTCATGACATTTCAGTATATATATAATAAATATGGCTGCAAGAGAGGGTTTACAGTGGGAAATTAGTCACCCCTTGAAAACCAGTGTTGACCTCGGCCTAACGCCTTCAGTCAACAATGGGTTTCTCGGGTGACATTCCACTGTAACCCTCTCTTTGCAGTCATTATTTTATATATTATTGTTATGAAACTAATATTACACACAAATTAAGCATAAGGATACTTACATGTAATACCTGGTTCCAAACAATTAAAGATGGATGCACTGGTACAAGTATTTACATGTCGGATACAAGGAACCGAGTAGACACTTGTGACGCCGACGACTAAAGTGATCCCATATGGTCGCCTCCGCTAACGCAGGCAGGCGACACAATAAACCCCAACAAAAAAACTTTACATTGCAAGCCAAAAAATAAAATAAAATAAACCCCAACAAAAAAAACTTTACATTGCAGCCAAAGAGGTTTCATTGTCAATATTTTGAAAAATGGCGGTCAGAATTTATTTGTTGTTGAAAATGAGGTTTTAACTTTAGCAAAAGGACTGGAGGGAGCTCAAAATTGGGAGATTTTTATCTCCCACTGAGAAATCAAAGCTACAGATTGCGACCAGTTCTAACCATCTCGCCCAACCAGTCATGAAAGCAGTCATGAAACGGCTCTAGTCAACTTAGAGCAGACGCAAAGCTTCATAGACGTTCTAATGAACGTCGAAGCGGCATAGATTAGAGCAGCTCTATAGCTGTTCTTTTCTAGAGCAGCTCGGTCAAGAATTAGAAACAGCTTTGTGTAATATATAATTAACCGCTTTGAAAACTGGCCATTCATTTTAAAATTTACACGTGAATGGTCAGTATTAGGTGGAAAATGCCTGTGAGAATTGAATACACTGCCTTTTTACATAAGACAGAGAATTGTTAATTCAAGAACAGTGGGAAACATTCGTTTAAATAGAGAGCATATTGACAGAATCGGAAGGTGTTAAAAGTTTCTCGGTTTTGCCATGGAAATTTTTTATAAGAGATACCGCTAAATGGTTCCATTGAAATGTAATTCTCATTCAACATCTGCACGTATGCACCGTTTTAATAGCAAAAAAAACCCGATCGCCGTTCCAATCTGTAAATAAACCTCCATTTCAAATCTTCTTTTTGCGTTTTTTTTTTTTTGTAATTCTAATTTTATGTGAACCCAAACCAGAACTTGAAAGGAATTAGCGACGAAAGAGTATTCTAATAATAGCTGTTCTAAAGTGAACTTGCAGCAGTTCGTAGAGCTGTTTCTAAGTGAAACTTGGAGCAGCGTAGAGCAGTCTAGCAGAAGGCTGTTCTAAGCTGAATTGGAGCCAGTTCGTAGACAGAAGCTTTCTAAGTGAACTTTAGGGAGCAGTCATAGAGCAGCTCTGGAAGCAGTCAGCAGAGCGCTTTCCAAGTTAACTTAGAAGCAGTCATAGGCATTAAAAGTCAGCAGACTCTCTAAGCGTAAACTCGTTACTGTAGCAGTACATTAGAAACTGCTCTACGACTGCTTATAGAGAGTAGAGGTGTCGCGATCATTGTCAGTTTCAGTGGAAGAGCTGAGAAAAATATACTGCATACAATATTGAATAATGATGAGGATTTTTCCTTCCAAAATTTGTGCATGTATTATGCAATTTGTTATATATGCAATAGGACTTACTGTAATGTTTTCCTAGTTTTCAGTTTGAAACTTAGTAAAGTGTGCCTCAGTACTAGGTCCAAGTATTCTGATCCTAAAGACAATAAAGATTTTTTCACTTACAGCAAGTATAGACAATATATATTGCTTAAAATTCTTCAACAAGAGGCCCATGGGCATACGAATTGCTCAACCATGAATTGATCTTGGCCATTTCTGTTCTGAAAGCAGTTTAATTTTTTTTTTTTTACTAAAAGAATATTTATGCATTTGTTATTTCCCTGAAAACTTTTCACCCATTATTGTGTCTCAACCTAGCCTCAACAGATCATTGATATGAAACTGGAAATAACATTCAATTAATACAGATATGCCTCAACAAGTTACAAAGATATTTAAGTAGGTACAACTATAAGCGATCACAAGTCAACAGTATGAAATGAAAGGTCTTGCAACAGAAAGCTTGTATTAAACTAGATTTCAGTGGATATCGAACTGTACCCCGCCTACAGTTAAGGTCAATGAAGTAAGATTTGCAAGACTCAAATTGAAAGCCAAAAATTTTTTCAAAATACCAAGTGGTCAACTAAATTCTACAAAAAATTCAGTTCAATAATCCTTGATACATCAAGATACTGAAAATATAGGCAATCTGTCATACAACAAAAGGCCAAATTTTTTCAAAGTTAAAGGGACACAACTCCATCAGAAAATTAGATAGTGTAAAGTCTTCAGTGAGAAGACATGTGTTGCCTGCCTACTTCTAATTATTCGTTGAAAAAAATTACTTCATCATTTAACAGATGATCATCATTGGCGAAATAAGCTATATAATTATAATTTTTTTGTCAATGTGCGGCAGTTCTATTAAAGTTACCAGGAAGTGACAATGCATTCATAACATGATGAATTAGATGAAAGTGAGTTATGTATGAGATGCCATTTGTGATTTCTTGATCTGAAATTAAAGACATATTAATTTCAAGGTTCTCAGGCCCCAGTTCATTACTTTGGACAAATTTGTTTATTGTCAAAAAAATTCTAAGTATGCGTCAGACAGGAAAGTTGACATCAGCAGTACTCAAAACTGCATTATTACGATACAGTTCTGCCATAACTGATTGGTCTGTTGGCATAATATCAGGAAAGCAGTGGCCTGTGTGGTTTCCTTGAGAAAAATGTGACAGAAATGTAATTTCATGTGAAAAAATATTCTAAGTGCATCAAACAGGAAGTTAACATTGCAGCAGATTGGAAATTGCGTTAACATCATACAATTCCTTACTGATGCTCTTGCCAAATATCAGGAAGGCTGCCGCTGTGGTTCCAAGAGAAAAATGCGATAAAAATTTTGTCTATTTAAAAAATATTCAGAGTTGCGTCAAACAGGAGTTGACATGCGGCAGATTCGTAATCTTGCGCTTACACGATACAGTTTCCATACTGATGCTCTGGCTATAATATCAGGGAAAAGCTGGCCTGTGTTGGATCCAGAGAAAAATGCTGACAGAAAATTTTGGTTGATTGCCGATGCCAGAAGATTGACTCATTAGTGATCCCTATATGTCGCCTACAATGCTAATTGCAGGCAGGCAACACAATGAAAAAACTACATTGAAAACTTTATCTGATAACTCATTGATGTCCCCTGCATACAAAGAATCAAGTTCAATATTCAAAAGGCATTTAGAAAAAAAATCCGAAAAAATCAGAAGGCATTAGAGATGCTATACCCGAGTTGCAAGTAACATTTCGAAGTATTTTTTGTCTTGAGCAGGTTTGAGCCATGAGGCCCTTGGACGTATTTGACTATCATAATTATAGATAGATCTCACGAAATTTATACTTTTGTTCAAAACTGTCTTCAACAGATTATCAACGAGAAAAAATCATCAATTGCAGCCACTAAATCTTTGTAACAGGGAGCCATTAGCTTTGCAGCCTTTAATGGTTAGTGGAAACTAAACAACTTTTGTTATACATGTCTTGACTAATTGTTTTCATTTAAAGGAGTTTATAATGAATAGTGACATTAAATCGTCCGTAAGGTGAGCATGAGCCCAAGGCTTATATCTTGATTACAGTTAGGATAGATGTAGTAAAACCTAAACAACTTTTGTTATACATGTCTTAACAAAAAATGTTTTTCAAGTAATGAGTTATGAATAGTGACATTAAATCGTCCGTACAGGCGGAGCCATGAGGCCCTTGGAACAGTTTTTCGAAAATCAAGGGTTCTCACACACTTGATGAGTAACAATATCCCAAAGTTTCAATTGAATCAGATGTTAACTTTTTGGGTATTGCTCGTCATTTTTCTCTATTTTTTTCAAAGTTACTTAATTGCTCACTGTGGAACCTTAACCTTTGACGGATTTTTCCAATAAATCATAGGGTTCCAAGCTATTTGATTATACAACAATAGATTCCGAAGTTTTCAATTTTAATCAGAAGTAGCATTTTGGAAGTAATAGTTCCAGAAACCTCATGTTTTCAGAATTTTTTCGGAGGTTTTTTTGGGTCACTGTGACCTTGGCCGGATGTTTTTCCAAAATCATTAGTTTTTTTTTTTCTTTTTTTTTTATTTTTCCGGGTTCTCTTCACTTTGATATGTAACAATATCTTCAAAGTTTTCAATTGAATTCAGATGTAAACTTTCTAAGTTATCATCCGGAAACCTCATGTTTTTCATATTTTTTTCGGAGTTTTTTTGGTCACTGATTGACCTTGACCGGATTTTTCCCAAAAATCAATAGGCGAGTTCTCTCTTCAACTTGAGATGTAAAAATATCCAAAGTTTAATTAGAACAGATGAAACTTTTAAGTTATCGTCCGGAAACTTCATTTTTTATATTTTTTTGGAGTTTTTCAGTCAAACTGTGACCTTGGTCGGATTAAGTTAACAGAAAGTTGCTTAAAGGTGTGAATTTAGTAAGCCACAGTATGAGACTCCAAATGAGTGATATACCAAATATTCAAGTGGCAGTTTGATGTGCAGTTTCAGAGAAATATTTGTCGGCGGAATTATTGACCAAGTCGGATAACCAGGAAGTTGACAAGCATAAAGGTGTGAATTCGGGTAAGCGTGGCTATAGGACCCTAGATGAAGTGATATACCAATATCAATTGGTTTGATTTGCAGTTTCAGAGAAAAGCACGACGAAAAAATATTAGTTTTTCTGACGGAATTATTGACATAAGTCAGATAAACAGGTTGGAATTCCAGTGAAAGCGCGATATGGGACCCCTAAATGAAGTGAACATATTCAAATATAAAGTGGCTGTGATTATGCAGTTTCTGAGAAAATTGCGACCAAAAATATTTGTTTCGGACAGATGGGAATATAAGTCGGATACAGAAAGTGACCAAGCAATGGTCTGATTTCGGTAAGCGTGTTATAGGACCCCTAGATGAAGGATATACCCAAATATCAATGGCTGTAAAGTGCAGATTTCAGAAAAAAGTGCCGATGAAAATATTTGTTTTGGATGGAATTTATTGACTAAGTCGGATAACAGGGAAGTTGCACAAGCAAAAGGTCTGAATTCAGTAAAGCGCGGTTATAGGACCCCTAAGATGAAGTGATTATACCAAATATCAATTGGTTAGATATGCAGTTTCAGAGAAAAGTGCGACCAAAATATTTGTTTTGGACAGATTATTGATCCAAGTCGAATAAACAGGAAGTTGGACCAAGCAAAAGGTCTGAATTCGACGTAAGCGCGGTACCCTTCCTAGATTTTCCATGGAAAGTTTCATTTCCATTCAAACATTGATGGATCCATCATTTTCCATGAAGAGGTTGATGGAAAATAGCCATTGGTTTTGATGGATTTTTTTTAAGATAATTTTGATGGAAAAAAATCCATGGAATTCCATGCCCCTGATGGGAAAGTTGGATGGAAAACCTGATTGGAAATCATTTCTTTGCCTAACCCTGTTGATGGAAAAATTGATGCGAAATCTGACTTTGTCTATTTTCCTGGATGGAAAGTGATGGCCAAATGAACTTTAGAAATTTTCTTTGATGGAAGGTTTTGATAGGAAAATCTGACTTTGTCATAATTTTTTTTATAGCGCATAAGCGCTTGATGGAAATTGGACTTTAGAAAATTTTCTGGATGGAAAAAAAACTTCGTAAATGATCGGGTTCGTATACTAAAGCCATCGGGTTTCCATGATCAAGGCTATTGCATTATGGGTAGTTAATATTTGAGCGCATTAACAAACGGGGTAAACGCCATTTTGTCTACAAACAGCTAGATTGGAAGGACGATAAAAAGACCCTGCGGTCAACACACGATAATGAAGAGTTGATGCCAAGAAAGGTGAGTGGTTTATTTACGTCAGGTTTTTTATGTGGCAAACTACAGATGCTCATCACGAATTTGCGAATAGCTATTTTTGGACTCCAGATTTCCAACCTTGTGTAAAGGTTTTAGTGTCAAAAAATTTCATGACGACTGGACGAGTTCTGTGGGCAAATGATTATTTTGGACTCCCAAAAAATAACTGTACATTAAAATGATAGGAAAATTCATATTGCGCCCTCCTTTACATGTTTGTAGCCCGGTCTATAGTACCGCCCGCTCACTACGGCGACGTAACCCCGCGAGTACCATGTATCGCTCTACCAAAATACCGCTCTTACCATAGTGTTTGAGTTTCATGAAAACAACTCTGTAGGTCTGGCTGTGTCTTACGATACCTCATCATCTAATGCTTCCCTCTGTAAGATATACCGGACCTTAATTTATTTCTTCTTTTTCACTCTAACAATGTCTAAACAGAACTCATACGTCGATACTCCACGTGGAATATATACAGGCGATGCCCAATGCGAACCCCACTGTTTACATTTGAAACGAGGTTCCTATGGTATCGCGCTTCCGCGCTCCTCGAGACTTACACGTCTTGTCCTGACTGCAGCGCCAACGACCACACACACGGATGCTCCGTTGCTACGACGCCGCACTAGATACCATCGCTATCTACCATGAATATTGATCTATCAAAAGAACTCTCACATCGGCCTGCAGGAATTGCGAGCGCTGGAGATCGCACAACAACTGCAATTATAACGGTTACATTTGATCTTATTCACACATGATTCAGTCTAATGATATAGACAATCTATCCCAAGAGATACTTTAGCACAGAAAAATGATTTAAAATTGCACACCATTTTGTACATTGAAATAAATAATTCAAAATTATGATCTGTCTCCCGAGTCCCGACACGAACGAGTGCAGGCAGGAATTAAGGAAATGTGACTTATAAACAAAATTTCTAATCGACCCCCGAGCAGCTCAATTGGAGGCGATGCTCCCTCATATACATGGTGACAAAGCGACTACTCATCATTCTGGCAATCTGACATCCGGATACAAGATCCAGTTCATATCTTTCTCTCGTTGTGAAGACAGTGGATTTGAATATAGCGCAAAAGTTTTTCTTAACTTATGACTTACAACATTAACCAACGTTAATAGATGTTCACGGTTGACTCAATACTGATGTAACTACCGCCGAATTACTGTAGGGACCCACAATATCATAAGGACGGTAGTGTACATGTCAAACGGGTTTGGGTGCCGATATTCGTATATCCGTCAGAGTTCATGACGCCCTAGGTCCCAGCTCGCTCTCCTCCTGTATACACACTCAAAAATCAATCCTCTCTCAAATATATAATGACTTCTCTTTCTCTGTCTCCTGCGCGTCGCTATATGTGCAACTGCTATATCCGATCCAGACGCCTACGTAATAAATGCTGCGATTAACCAGATTCAGAAGTTTTGGTTGTGACAATTGACTCTTTGGCTTATTCATACTTCTCTACGACTATCATTTGTCAGCAGTCACGTCGTGCAGCCCCGTCCTAACCTCCCGAACTTCGCAAGACCGATTATTCGGTGAACTTCGCCTATATTGTGTCCCTATTCCCTCATAATTTAATCGAACATGCAGGGGCCTATGTGTGTGTACAGTTCTCAAATAAGTAACTTGAAAAGGACTTGTTGAAGAAACAGGATTGATGCCAATTCAATTTGACGCGAGTCTGATTGCGTCACTAGACTGCACACCACCATGGAATTTAGCAGCTGCATCTACTCAAAATCGAATCTTACAGCCGGTAAACCCGATTCTGATACCGCGCACATTAAACTGAATAGAACTCGGAGTATACACCCTCTCGCTCACCACATTTCTTTAATGAAGGACAAGGCATTTCTAACCATCTTACTTTCAAATTACCATCATGTGCCAGTGATTGTTAGGAAAATTCTCCATCTCTAGTCCCCTTATATTGGAACGTGCGATATACATTGTTCGCTAGGGGATTGTTGTCACTAAAAAACATAAGACCTTCACCGCATGCATGCTGCAGACAAATTTGCAAGGACTAGTACTTTTTTAAAATTTTCTGATCAGGTGCAGTGTTTAAATTTTTTCGCTCGTGATTCAGTTGACATTGTGGTCATGCAAGGTTAGCATATGCGCCGAGACAACGAGCAGGCACACTCTCTCTGTCCGTGTGAACAAAAAGAACTAGTTGCAGATCCCCTCCTAGGCACGAGTAAGTGGACCTGGACACGAAAGAGTTGTTATGTGATACATATCAATAAACCATGTCGGGTGCTCCGCCCCTCATCTCCTCGACGGAGTGGGCCTCAAATATGTGTTAGAAGATTTCAAGACATTAATTGACATAAATAAGTGTATCACCTGATATCACAGCACGTGAGGTAGGGAAGCGATGAGTTGTGTTAAGTTGAACCTGTCGCGCTTGTCGCTTTATATCGTCTCATTAACCCTCGTGTATAACGCAATTTGGCATATAAAAATCCTAATTGAGTGGCACTTCTCCTCAATCTCGCCTCATTCAGCTATTATATATACCTCTAACCTTCCCTCGCTCCTCCATGAACTGACAGGTGGACCTCCGACATTGTAAAGTCATCATTTTTCCATGCACGAAGAACACTTCCTCCTCTCCCATGCAATAAAACAATAGATTTGTACCAATCCAATATATACACATATAAGATATATAATACTTGATCTTTTTTCCATTCAAAATGGAATGCATACGAAAGATTCAAAGAAATTTTTTTGATGGATTTTGTTCTCCAATCACAATTGAAGATTTTCACATCTCCATCAGTTTCCATGGAGTATTGGCAGTACATTCCATGGAAAAAGTTCCATCCATGATGGAAAGTACTGCCAATACTCATAAGAGACTATTAAATTTAGGGTTTAAAATATGAATGAAATGTCTAGTATTTACATATCATGTATGTATATATATATATATATACCTTTGCACAAAGGGTCAAATTGTTATTTACCCAGTGGAAATAGTTTTTTCTTTGCCATTATTTACCCAGTGGAAACAGTTTTTTCTTTGCCACAGGCATTAGAAACAGTTCTCAAACTGCTTTGTCAATGACCAGAAATTGATCGCTGGTAGTTGAATTTAGAACCAGGCGACGGAACGGCGTGTGTTGATCCGATTTGAGTTCCCCCCCTATTTTCTCCCCGAAATCCCCCCAGTGATTTTTCTAAAAATTTTATTTTACAAGGGTCTTGTGGCTTTTGAATTGCGAAAATTTGTCGATATTTCAGTCAAATTGGGAAAAATAAATTTTATCGTAAATAAGTTTAAAATCATATAAAACATTATTGACTTTATTTTGCATATCTTATTTCCTTTAAGCTTCTAATATTTTCAATTATTCTATCAAAGTCATCATTCCCACAACTCTTTGTTAAGTTTGATGTATATTATTCACATCAAATGTTTATTTTTTTCAACTGTGGCCCTTCCCATCTTACATCTACTTTTTATCCGGAAGCTTTCATGTAAATTTCAGCTTATCTGACCCTGTGGTTCTTGTTGAGATTTTTAAATGACTCATCCTATTTTTGTGATTATTTCCTCTTTGATAAAGATATGGAACTTCATTTCAATAAACTTGAATCCTCTTTTACTCAGGGATGATTTGTACAAAGTTTGGTTGAAATTGGCCGAGTGGTTCTGGAGAAGAAGTCAAAATGTGAAAAGTTGCAGACAGATGGACAGACAACAGGTGATCAGAAAAGCTTGCCTCATGTTCAGGTGAGCTAAATATTATTCATTAACAACATTCAAATTGACCAATTTACAAAATAAGATCCTGGAAATCCTGAGACATTAATCAATGATTAGAATCCGATGTATTTCCTTACCTCCTCTATCTTATGCAACTGAGGTAGAAGAGTTGGCGCAGATGACTTGAAAGATTCTCCTGAATATTCACCAGTGTCCTACAGTTAAAAGCATGTAACAGGTTAGTGAATTTACAATATCAGTGGATGGAGATGTTTTCTTTGCCCTAATAAAATGCATATCTAACAAGCATTCTGAGAGTATTGCACAAGCAATACATGTCCCCTACCGACACCATCATTATTTGACGGATGTTAAAGATCAGAGTGTAATGTTGTGTGACCTTGAACCCTTTCGTGCTCATTCCGGCCTAAGCCGTCTCTGCCCATATGCGCCCAAAATGGCCGATGCAGGCCTTGTTTACCTGTGCTATTTAAAGAGCAAAAGGTATTCCCTGGATGACAGAAATAAATGGTAAACGGACAGAA
>CAJDSM010038849.1:379-12578 GCA_903981925.1 Ostrea lurida
GGGCATATTTAAAGACCTGCTCTGGTAAGAAGAGCCCAGGGGCATATTTAAAGGCCTGCTGGGGTAGAGAAATCATATAGTCTGTGAGAGGGCCTAGGGGGCATATTTAAGAGAAGAGCCCAGGGGCATATTTAAGGGCCTTCTCTGGTAAGAAGGGCCCAGGGGGGCATTTTTGCGCATTTTTAAGGGTCTGCTCTTGTAAGAAATTGTAGTCTGTGAGATAACGTTGAATTCGGGAGAATAACGTCACAAAAACTCGACGTAAGGAATGAGGTATGCAACATAGGTTTGATATGATATTATTTAGAAATACTGGATCGAGGCAGCACAGTGGATCTGTTAATGAAAAATGAATAAAGTATTAAAAAAACGATATCCTTGAATACCAATGGTATGTCAAAGTGATTGGAAGTCTCAAACCAACTGTTTAAGTTTCTTACCGTAGATATCTCAAATCGGATGTCTCGAAAGTTGTTTCAATCATCTGGTGTTTTGACATCAATTTCAAGATAATGAGGTTTATGACAAGCGATTTCAACTGGTGACAAAATTTTTGAACTGACCATGACTTTAAAATTGACTTACTTTTTAAAAAGCTTTAAACCATTGGTCATAATTTTTGAATGACAAGAGATATGTGTTTCATATTTCAAATGTTTATTCCTTATGACATGCTCTTTCCATCGGTATAAAAATTTTGAACTATACTGACTTTGATTGACCTACTTTTCGCCATTGGCCAAAACTTTTGAATTGTAAATCATAGATTACATATTTCAAATGCTTAATCTATTTGACAAGCTTCGATGGAATGTGAAAACGTTCAAAAATGTTCTTGTTTTCAAATTTGAATATCAGTAAAATAACCTGTACAGATATTTTTTCATGAATAAAACTTCATATGATATATCATTGAAGTGTATTTAAACACATCTAACATAAAATATATATTGCAGGAGGAGAAACAACAAAAATAAAAGGAGGGAACAAAAAGCAGGAGGACTTCGTCAAACAGACGGAACGAAACCGTCCAAGTTTATCAGAGAACAGCAGGACAGGTAAAAGTAGTTCATTTAAGTCCAGTTTCAGGGCAAGAGGACAGGTAAAAAGTAGTTAATTAACCGTCCAAGTTTCAGAGGCCCAGAAGTTCATTTAAGTAAAAGTTGTCAGATGCAGAAGGACAGTAGGTAAAAGTAGCAGGGTAAAAGTAGTTCATATAACCGTTCAAGTTATCAGAGACCCAGAGGACAGGTAAAAGTAATTCTTTTCAACAGTGTAGGTCATTTTTCTCCCTTAGACCTAGATGCTAGAGTGATGAGACAAAAAAAAAAGTATTGTACTGTAAGTGTTTATACATGTCCAATAAATATTAAAGACAGATCTTTTGGAATTATAATTTAGAAGGGATCTGACAAGCCATTGGTCTGGGACATATCAAGTACAATGTTGTAAGTTTTAAAGAAATGTTCAATTTTTAAAAAAACTTGTTATATTTGTTATGAAAATTTTTCATTAATAATGATCGTTAAAAAGGATACAAAAGATAAAAAAATTGTGGAGAAATATTTTAAGGATTATTGAGAGATGAAATTCAAAAAAGGCCAATATGAATATTCCGATTGGAATTTACGAACTTATCATGTGTAGTACAGATAACCAGAAAATCTCGGAGAAGGAGTGTAAAGTGCGGAATTAGAAAGATAATAATATTATCCTTATAATCAAAAGATTGTAATAAACATTTATTTGAATATATTAATTTGTAAGTTATGCAAGTTAAGGCTGTTGTAATTTTAACAATTTTTAGAAATTCTAAAAGGGTATTGATGTTAGAAAACGCAAAGAAAAGAGGTTGAAATTACGGGAATTGAAGTGAAAAAATGGTCATAAATTGAACGTTGAAGCAGATAAGATTGTTAAATCCATGAAAAAATTAGACTCTAAAAGTCTTAGATCAATGACAATAATATTTAAAGAATCCGGATATAAGCAGTAAATTTGTAAAAACAACTAAAATGCGCCGGCAAAATAAAGAAAATGAAATCGACAATTCAAAAAGAGTAACCGAAATAAACTAAATGAAAGGGGTAGGAAGATCATTTTAATACAAAGATGATAAGTGAATTTTAAAATATAAGAGTTGTATTTGAAAGTGTAGTAAAATTTATTTAAATTTAAGCCAGTATATCAAATGGAAGATATTAAACAACACAAAAACATAAAACTGATGTAATGAAGAAGATGTTCGGATTTTTTAAAACAGCTATAAACGATAGGGGATAGATGAAAATAATAACGATGTTAATTATGCAAATGATTATTTTTGGAAAGATTTACCTTGTTGTAGGAAATGGATATATATAGAACATGCCAACTTGTTTATGTGAATGCCACGCTTTTGTTTTTTTACATATTTAAAAAAACGACTGTTCGTAAAAATAAAATGACACGATAAATAAGGGTGAACCGAAAAACAACACTAATTTTAATGAATTGTATATGAATAAAGGATAAAATTAATATGTGTGTGGTGTGATAAATAAAACATTAAAACAAAAATTGTTAAATTTACGTAATTAAATTATAGCAGAATGATTTTGTGTTGATCATTAAACCAACTTATTTCCAGTTTTAACAGACCAGACGCGTGATTGGCAATGAAAGGATTTATGGATATAATTAATATTAATTAAGATATATTTTTTTTTTATGTTGGATATATAATTAGCATATATTGCATGTAATTTTCCAAGAATAAAAAAAGCGGAATGACAATTTTAGATAATTGCGAGTTACATACGACAATGCAAAATAGCTACAATAGAGCTCTGCGTTTTCATTTACACAATAATGGTATTAAAATTTGTTAGGATTTTGATGTAAAAAAAAAAATCTAATAAAACCAATTGGGTATATTGATGGAAGGAAAAAAGCGTGATTTTACAAATCAAAAAACTGCTATAAGCAAAAAGCAAAAGGTTTTTTATATGATTGACCGATGAGATTTGTTATTGTACGTAGTTGACGTCACAGGCATGATAGTGACGCTATATAATCATAGTCAGATATTTAAAAATGATGTGATTTGAAACAAACGCCTGAAATGTTTATAAAACTAAATTTTAAAAATATAATTCTAGATTTATTTTAGATGATGTTACTATGAATTAAATTCACAAACCATCAGTTTCCCAGATATGTTAAGAACATGGGACAGTCTGTTAAGAAATAAAAACAAATACTCATTGTTTTTACAACAAATATGTTTAGTTAAAAAATGTTGGATGCGGGGTTTATACATATAGAAATAACAAGACTGAACAGGTGACGGATAATCGTTAGGAGTACTATTGTATTTATTATTTTTAAAAGTAGTATGTATTTGTCTTTCCAATATACAATGATAAGAAAGTTTATTGTGTGTTCTAAAATGCTATTAAAAAATTGCGTTGTATGTTTTCAATTCTTACCTTACCTGAGACATTTCTAGTAATTGTTGCACATACAAATAATGCAGTAAATAATACCAAGATGTTGATAGAGGTACATATTACCATGTAGTGAAAAGGAAAAGTCATTTGATTGGCCACAAAGTTGTGAAAGGTCAATAAAGAACAGGGGAAGTGCACTGTCCAAGAGTCTCATCCAATAGTAACGGTCAAAAAGATCTGATTTTATATTAGATTGATCAGCAGAAAAAGCTGATTGAAAGCATAATATGGTGAGACTTGATCATGCTTTAGATTTACACAACTAGATAAATTGTTTCAAGTTTTAGGATTTTAGAATTAGACATAGATTAAACATTGCTTATAGTTTTAGGGACATTTAGGAATTATCTAGATAAAATTGTTTTCCAGTTTTGAGGGAATTTAGATTATCTGATAAACTTGTTTTTAGTTTTAGGGAATTTAAGAATTAAAAACTAATCAATTGTTTGTTTAGGGAATTGATTTGCAGGAAATGAAGATAAGGTAAAATGTGTTCCATTGAACTTTAATGAAATTCTCAACTGACTGTTAAATTGATTTTAAATGACCATTATAATTAAGACTTGACTACAAAAAGTAAAAAGTCAAAATGAATGCAGAATTTCAGTAAATGGGGGGTGGGGGGGGGGCGAGGGAAGTGTTAGGGGTTGTTGTTTGTGTTTATTATTGTTTGAAGTTTTAAACATGACATTGGTCATGATAGATACACTGTGGAATTGGTATTAGTTCGTGTGGAGAAAATGTTGGGATTTAAGTGGAAACATACAACAAATTAAGTCAAGAACATATTTTATTTTCTTTTTAATTTAATAAATATTATGGCGTCTCATTATTATACATTAAAAGTTATGTAAAAAAGGAAAATTTCGGTTAACAGAAACATTGGGTCAAAACGAATTAAAATGTAAGTAATTGGTTTAAGGAGTGCAAACAATGTTTGAGGCTGTTGATTTGTGTAGTTTTGATGTTTTGTTGTGTACCAACTTAATAACAAAATAGCATCTTCTAAACGTATATAATGAATCAATTGGAGATAATAGAGATTAATTTTAAAAAAAGCAAGTTAATGGTAACTTAACAATGTCTTAACATTTTGAAACAAAATAGAAGATTAGTGAAAAAATTGATTTACAGTAACAGTATGATTGAACATATTTCATAACGAAAATTAATATGAAACGTTGTGAAAAGTATTTTGTATGAAATGCGGCAGAAAAAAGTTTGAATTTTATGCCAAATTATATCGATGCACTGTTATATACGTGTGTGGCTTGGGGAGGATCGGGGGAATTGAGAGGTAAAGAGCCAAATTATTGAAGAAGTATTTAAATTAATGGGTCTATAATGTCAGTTATTTTTTCAAAATTGAAAGGAATCTATATCAAAAATTGTTGAACTATTTTCAAGTATCGAATGAATTAGAGTGTTTGATAAAGTTGAAGTTTGTGTTGTTGGTCTATAATTGAAGAAATTAAGGATAGGTCAGACAGTTAAGGAACAGCAGAGTGAAGCGGCGTTGGTGAGATGGGAAAATACTAACCCAGACAACAGCCTCACGCTAGGAATAAAAAATCCTCAAAATCAATAATAAATAAGAATAGAAAATAATCACAGAAAATCGCTCATACAGACATGTATAAGTTCAACATGAAAGTCACACGAAAACCTGCAGTATGTATCCAAGAAACAACGTAGCAGATGATGACCGTGAGAAAGTGCAGTTGAATGAAAGTGACACAGTGATGAAGTATGTGGAGTCGGGTTCTATGTCGGCGGAGTGGATAGAGTACTGACGGGGGATTCACACGTAACAGGACAGGGGAGGGGCAAAGTAAAAAAGCTGGAAAGAAAAGGAACGGTACGGAAGGAAATCAAGGAGGACGAGAAATGGTAGCGGATTCGTGGAACGAGATAAAGTTAGAACGCTTTTTACACAAGAGGAAGGTTCATTCAAATTGAGGGGGGAAGCAATTATCATAACAAAAAGAGAAAGTCTAATTCCCATTGGAGGGGGGGGGGAGGTGGGGGAAGCTTCTCAACTAAAACGGGGGGAAGTCAATTAATTAGGGGGGGGGGGCAGTTCATAATACGGAAAAGTTCATCATGGAGGGGGGGGGGAGATTAACTATTAAAAGGGGGAAGTAAAACATTAAAACATTGAGGAGGGGGGGGCACCATTTCTATTATAAACCAGGCGGAAAGGTTAAATTCAATTAGGGGGGGGGGGTTACACCTTAAACAAGAGGAAATTACATTCATTGGGGGGGGGGGGGAGAAACGAGTTTAGGTGTGAAAATCATTTAAAGAGGAAAGTTTAAAACTTCATTGAATGGGGTGGGGGGGGGGGGGTGTCAATATTCAATCAAACCTAATATCGAGGTAACGATTTAACTTCGATTTGACAAATGATAGAAATTCCAATATTATAAGACCATGGTGAGGCATTTAAGGGAAGTATATTAACTAACATCGTAAAAAAAAGGGGGGAGGAGGGAAAAGAAGAGTAGATACTACTTAAGGTGTAACCAGTGTTATGAAATTTGAGTCTATAAGCAAAGGAGTTAAAGCCTGTCTATGCCGTATGGAGTTGGAATATGGACAAAAACAAGTACAAATGAAGTTAACTTTCACTAATGTGTTAAGAGAATTTCTAACCTGGAGCAACGCTGAAATGAAGTGAATTTTCTTGGGTTAAGGGAACTCATAAGCTGAAATTTTAACACAGGTTTTTAAAGGAAGCTGAAAACGATTACAATAAGTGAACTTAAACGGTTTAAGGGAAGTACTCAATGAAGTGAAATTTTAAACGGTTTTAAGGAGAAGACTGAACTCAATGAAGATTGAACTTAAGGTTTTATAGAAAGCTGCTAAAAATCAATGAAGTGAATTTCTATGGGTTTAAGGAGAAGCTGAAACATAATGAAAGTGAATTTACTTGGGTTAGAGGGAAGAACGTTCATACATACTGGTTGCCGTAGTGCAAGGATTAAATAGTCTGCTAAATGGATTTTCAAATGCTAGTAACGTTTGAGTCGTCAGCCGGGTACTTGCAATAGTTCGTGGATGGGCGAGCATTGGTGATCGAAGAAGCGAATGGGAGTAAAACATCAGATCGAGAGAAATAGAAAGGATCATAAAAGCAAAATTTAATTAAGCGATGGTCAACGTAGTAAAAAAAAGGCGACACGGGTGGTCAGTCAGTAATATGGCGAAGGGTGGTCCGTGATACCAATGACGGGGTGTAGGTGACTTTCACAGATGTAGCCTGAGTATGGGCGTGGTCATTTGTAGATGGGGTCTTTACGTGAGAGGTTCGGGCGAATATTGTGAGAGTTGAGGATTTTTGGAGAGGTTTTGTGGTTAGTTACCGGGAGAAGATGAGCTGTGTCTGAGGTATTTTTTTGTTCAACCAGGTATGAACGAAAGCACGCTTTTCATGAATGTAATCTGTACTGTAGACCTGATAACATGAATTCAATGACAATCATGAGAAAACAACAATAATTAAAATTATAAAATAATAAGATTAACATAACTGGAACCATATTGAAGAATTTTTGAGAATAGATTCTGTAATGAAAAAGAAAACTGAAATTAATAGAAAAATAGATTTTTTAAATTATTTTGTTAGTATATAATTGCTAATTTTACAATTCATTTCTAAAGATCTCCAAAAACTGATATTAAAACGATATCTAGAGTGCCAATAAATTCCAAAACTTTTTGTGCGCAGTCATAAAATAACTGTAAACAACTGTTACCATTGGAATTTTTAATATGAGAATATTAATCATAACTGGTAATTCAATGTCATAATGTTTCATAATAATATTGTTTTTAACCAAAATGGAAAAGACATTGGGATTTAGGTGTGAAAAAATAACTTGACTGGAAAATTGAAGATTCCTATTATTAAAAAATTTGATGCAAGGTATTATATACATGTTAGAAGATGATATTGGTGTATAAGTTGTAAAACAAAAAACAGGAAAAAAAACAAAAATCACAAATGACTCAAAAAAATTGTGGCCAAGTCTTAACAGATATGTGGAATAATTATTAAATTGGTTGGGAACAATGTTAGTGGGTATACAAAAATGTTGCCTGGTTTGTTGGGGAATAACTATTGTGGGTAATTGATAAATATGAGAGGCCATAATATTATTAAGATTAAATGGAAAATAGAAATATTTCAGGGGGTAGAATTTTGTGTAAGGGTGTCAGACGAATCAGAAAATTGGTCTGCAACGAAAAATGACCGATAAGTATCTCTGATATAGATGAAAATGGTCAGTGTAATTTCAAAAAAAATAAAACAAAAAAAAACTAAACTAATTGATCCACGACGGTGCTCTGGCTGTTCCCGGCGCCTGTATAGTGATGTGAGTCCACTAGCTGTGTGTCGGCGGGCCTGAGTGCTGGGCTACACTGTGTCGGCATTAAGTCAAACGTCGAATCCGTGATCGCGCGCCGCGAAAGCCCGGCCCACCGTCGGCAGCCGTTTGTGAATCGTAGGGCGGGTCAGGCGGGTGAAATTGGTCAAAGTGAAAGGTCAAATGAACCCAATATGTTTATCCATTTTAACGGTTTATATAAAAACCAAGTATAAACTGAAAAAAAGTTATCCTAAGGGGGGTAATTCAATAATAATAAAAATAAAAAAAGTTTAGTCTATGAGGGTAATTTAAAGTCTTAAAAACATGAACAAGTATGTATTAGAGGTAATTCTAAAGTCAATAAACTATAACAAGTGTTAATTAGAGGGGGTAATGTTGAAAGTCACTAAAATGGAACAAGTTTATGACTATGAGGGCTAATTATAAAGCAGATCAATTACACATTAGAGATTTCAATGGACCTATGTGGCGCTGATAAATCTAATTCAAATGCAAGATTTTTCTGACCCAGCTTACTTGGAGGAGGGGACTCTGACAAGCACTCTCACGCTGGATGAGGATCGATTGTGCCTCTGTATCTGACACGGCGCACTCAGTCTGTCCTCACGCACTCATCGTTCTCGTACCTCGCCTGCGCGCCTGGTCTGTTAGGGGCTCCGAATTAAGGTTAACTGTCGTGCACTTCGTTCCGGTGCCATCCTGCGATATCTGCGGCCACGCGTCCCCATCAGTAGCGGGCGTTTGATGTATGGCAAACAAGTTAGCGAAATGGGCAGAAAATTAGAATGACAGAACAGACAAACGCGGCAAACTGATAAAGAGATGCGATGATGTAGACAACAAAAAAACTTTTTTTGGACATGTAATATGAACAAGAAAGAACCTTGAAATTTATTCTGAAAACTCACAGGTCGCAAAATAGTGTATAATAACAGATAACGTCCGCCGCGGATCCCGACACCGAACGCTGACCTGTTCGTCACCATCCATGTACTCTCGCTGTTGCGTGGATGTTGAGGTCGTCGCGTATGACGGAAAGGACAATAACACACTGCCGCGTTGAGACGCTTATCGCCGAGTAGCCTAAAACATAGATTGGGGGAAAGGGACGTAAAACAATGACGTAATTTGGTATTTTTATTTGTCTTAAAGGGGATGTGTCGTAATATCAAGGAAAACAATGTAGTTGGGAATTTTTATAATTTATATTAAATACAATCATATAATTATTAAGTTAAAATTTAAGGTTTAATATTAATAATTTCACGTGATTCAAATGAAAATACGATTTTGAAATTACCTAATGAGATAGAGGTAGTATGCGTGAAGTTCAACTACGACCAATACAAATCTACCATGGTCAAGTAAAGTATGAGGGAAAGATTTTGTTATATTAAACCTTCCGTATAGGAAAATGTTTGTGACCTGGAAATGCAGCCGGGTTCTTTTATAATGCATAAAATTGTTTTTATTAGATTTTTTTATTTTTAAACATCAAATATAAAAATTTTAATAAGACGAATTGGAATTGATCAGAAAAAGCAAGAGTTAATGTGACATATCGCATGGTTCATGTAATCGCATTTAATAACGTGATTCAGTTTGTTTAATTTATTGAAAATTTTAAACAGAATTATATATTCATACATTTACATATATCCAAATTGAAAAAAAAAGAATCTTAATTAATATGAATTTCATATAAATATATATGATGTGCAATAGAACGGTTGGCCGAAAAAGAAAGTAAACCGTTGGGGAAGATTAAAAAAAATCAATTGCATAAATTGTAATTACGTAGTAGAAAAACAAAGTTTTAAGTTTCAGTTTGATCAAAAAACAAATATTAATTGTATCATTGATTTTATAAAAGTCATTTAAATTTAGGGTATTTCGGGTAATGATTATACGGGAGTATGGGTTTATTTACGAACCAAGTTAGTGTTAAATGTGAAAGGGCGCGAAGGGTCATCGTCCTACTCTCTTGAGCCCTTATCATGGAAGACAGGGATAACTATCGCTCCGTCAGTCGCAAGGTCTCGCGATGGCAGTTAAAAAGTGAAATTTCCAAATAATCAGCATAAAAAAACACTTATTATTGGCATCGATTTAATGGGGAACTTTGGTGTAAAACAGGAGAATTCCTCCTCTCACTGAAGGTAATTCTAAACTGCGGCATGGTTATGGTCTGTAGACAATATACTGTCTAGCTCGCCTTGGGCGGCTCTGCCGTCTGGGGCGTGGTCGTGGCATAACAACGACGATTTTACAATCAATAATCAATAGTTTGATATTGTTGGAATTTTAAGAAGTACCCGTCTAGCTCCCTCACACGTGCGAGGCTGATGTCATACGTCCAACGCAGTCATCTAACTCAGACGATAGGAGAGGGCAGCAATATTAGATTTAGTGTATTTTCGGTTAAAAGTGAAGTTTTGAAAGGAATGAGTATTAAACATTGTCTTTGATGTGAAAGGCATTTTAGTGTTCGTATAAGTTTCAGATTCGTTGAAAATATGATTGTAATTTGATCTAAGACCTTTTTAGAGTCTAATTGATTTATGAATTTAAAATTTATATGTTAACGTTCAAATTTAGAAAACATTGTCAACTTAAAAATTCACGGAATTAAATATGTATTTCAGATGATTACTAAGTTAAATACAATTTTTAGGAATTTCAACTAAAAGTAAAATTAAAGCCACATTAAGTGCATTAACATTACAATAAATATTAAATATGAATTAAATCGTTGTATTGATAAAGATATATTAGATATTACGCATATTGAACGGGCAGCTGTTTTAATCACTCATTCATGAGATTGTAACGTATTGACCGTTCAACAGGAAAGTTGAGCGCGTAAATCTGTAATAAATGAATATTGCATATTGGCTGTTGGAATTTAATATATTAAAGTATCTTGTAAATATGGATCATTTTTATACGTGTTTTTGGTATACAACTTTTTTAAACGATATTAATAAAGAAAATTTTTAATAAAATTTACAAAACAAAGTTTAATAAAATTTAGAGAACAAAAGCTTTATAACCATTAAAACAATGTACTGGAATTATGGTAAAGAAAGACACAAGTGTAACAGATCCTTCATAATTATAAGTTCCCAAGATTGTTTAATTTTAATTGTGACATTGATAAACATTACATGTAAAATACTTTTTGTGTTCCATCACTCTAGCAATCTAGGTCAAGGGGGAAAAATGATAAAAGTGTAAAAGACGTTATTTTAAAATTATCTGGGTTCTGTAATCTTGGAGGTTATATGATACTTTTCATGTTGCTCGGGCTAACTGATAATTGGAGCCGGTTATATGAATAACTTTAAACTGGTTCTGGGCAATCTGACAAACTTGGAGGTTATATGAACATTTGGGCTCTGATTAAATTGAAGGTTTAAATGAATACATTTTACCTGTCCTTGGTCATTGATCAAACTTGGAAACGGTTAATGGAACTAAAATTCTTAACTTGTTGTGGGTATTCGATGAATTGGAGGTTTCGTGTGTATTTTGACAGAGTAACATGGTTTTCTTGTTAGTATTTTTATTTTTGTGGCCTAACTCCTGAAATATATAATTTTATGGTTTGATTGTGAAATAAACATTAAAATATATATATGAATGGTTTATTCCATGAATATCTGTACAAGTTGTATTGATGATATTCAAAATGTGAAAACAAGAAGACCATTTGGTGACGTTTAAACATCGTTGAGAGGGGCTGTGTCATAAGGATTAGATGTGAAATAGTGAAGGGTCTATGATTTACAATTCAAAAAAAAAGTTTTGGCAATGGCAAAACGTAGGTCAAGGTACAAAGTCAAGTATAGGTTAATGAATTTTTATACAGAATGAAAGAGCACATGTGATAAGGAATAAACAATGTGGAAATATGAAAGACTATTTCTGTATTAAAAGAATTATGAACATGTCTAAAGCCTTTTTAAAAAGTAAGTAAATTTTTAAAGTCACAATGGTAGGTAAATTTGTAACAACCAGTTGAAATGGTTTGTCATATAATCAATCTATTTGAAATTGATGGGAAAAAGAAAAAAATTTCGAATGAAATACGAGGGTTTGAGAATATTATCGGTAAGAAACTTAAAACAGGTGGTTGAGATTCAAAATCACCTTTGACATAGCATGGGTATTAAGATATGTGTTTGAGAATACTGTATTCATTTTCATTAACAGATCCCATGTTGTGCTCGATAATATTTCTAATAGTCTGATATAAATATGTTGCATACCACGCTAATTACTTAACGTAGAGTTTTTTTGTGACCTGTA
>CAJDSM010038849.1:13987-24124 GCA_903981925.1 Ostrea lurida
AGGACATGGTAAAAGTGTTCATTTAAACCGTCCAAGTTTATCAAGCCCAGAGGACAGGTAAAAAGTAGTTTCATTTAACCGTTCCAAGTTTCAGAGGCCCAGAAGATTCATTTAACCGTCCAAAGTTGTCAGATGCCCAGAAGGACAGGTAAAAGTAGTTTCATATAACCGTCCAAGATTATCAGAGACCCAGAGGACAGTAAAAGTAATCTTTTCCACGTGTAGGTCATTTTTCTCCCTTAGACCTAGATGCTAGAGTGATGAGACACAAAAAGTATTTTCTGTACTGTAAGTGTTTATCAATGTCACAATCTAAATATTAAAACAGATCTTTTTGGAACTTATAATTTAGAAGGATCTTGACAGCATTGCGTTCTTGAGCGCATATCAGTACCAATCGTTGTAAGTTTAAGACAAATCAAAGAATACTCGTTTTTACGCTTTCCCCAAACCTATGTTTAGGTTACAAAATGTTGGATGGGGTTATCATATAGACGCCTAACAGACTGAATAACGAAGAGGTATAGTTAGGAGTACCTATGCTGTAGTTTATAATTTTTTCTACAAAAGTATAGTCTTCTTGTTTTCATATACATGCAAATGTTTTCATTCAAGAAGAAAGTTTTGTGGTGTTCTAACATCGCTCTTTGTTGCCGTTGTCTGATTTCCATTATTCTTCTGCCTTCCTCGGTAATTGTTGCCATACATGTGCGTACAATAAATACCAAGCATCGTTCCGATAGAGCATTCATTAACTTTCATGTTAGTGAAAGCGTCATTTGATATGGGCCAAGTTGTGAAAATTCAAAATAACATGACCTCAGGGGCAGTGCTGTCAGAGTCCCTTCCTCAGGAGTAACGGTCTAAGAGATTTTAATTAAATTGATCGCACCACAGAGCTGCCATTGAAAGCTCTAATGGTGGATGATTTGATCTGCTCTTTAGAAATTACCCTTCTAGATAACTTGTTTCAGTTTTAGGACTTTAGAATTACCTTCTAGATAAACTTGTTTCAGTTTTAGGGACTTTTAGAATTACCCTCAGATAAACATTGTTTCAGTTTTATGGGATCTTAGAATTAGCCTCTAGATTAACTGTTTTCAGTTGTAGTGGACTTTAGAATTACCCTCTAGATTAAATCTGTTTTAGTTTAGGGACTTGTTCAGTTTTTAGGGGACTTTAGAATTACCCCTAGATAAACTTGTTTTAGTTTAGGGACTTGTTTTAGTTTTTAAGGGACTTTAGAATTACCCTAGAATAAACTCATGTTTTAGTTTTTAGGGACTTGTTTTTAGTATTTAGGGAACTTTAGAATACCCTCTTAGATAAAACTTGTTTTTTTAGTTAGTTTTAGGGACTTGTTTTTAGTTTTAGGGACTTTAGAATTACCCTCTAGATAAACTTGTTTTAGTTTCTTTAGGGAACCTTGTTTTCAGTTTTAGTGGACTTTAGAAATTACCCTCTGATAAACTTGTTTTTAGTTTTTAGGGACTTGTTTTAGTTTAGGGACTTTTAGAATTACCCTCTAGATAAACACTTGTTTTCAGTTTTAGGGACTTGTTTAGGTTTTAAGGGACTTTAGAAATTACCCTCTAGATAAACTTGTTTTAGTTTTAGGGACTTGTTTTAGTTTTAGGGACTTTTAGAATTACCCTCTAGATAAACTTGTTTCAGTTTAGGGACTATGTTTTAGTATTTAGGGACTTTAGAATTACCCTTCTAGATAACTTGTTTCAGTTTAGGGACTTGTTTTAAGTTTAGGGACTTTTAGTAATTAACCCTCAGATAAACTTGTTTTAGTTTTTAGGGACTTTAGAAATTACCCTCTAGATAAAACTTGTTTCAGTTTTAGTGGACTTTTAGAATTAAACCCTCTAGATAAACTTGTTCAGTTTTAGGGAACTTTAGAATTACCTCTCTAGGATAAACTTGTTTAGTTTTAGGGATTTAGAATTACCCTCTAGATAAACTTGTTTCAGTTTTAGGGACTTAGGATTACCCTCTAGATAAACTTGTTTCAGTTTTAAGGGGACTTTAGGAATTACCCTACCCTAGATAACTTGTTTCAGTTTTTAGAGGACTTTAGAAATTACCCTCCTAGATTAAACTTGTTTCAGTTTTAGGACTTTTAGAATTACCCTCTAGATAACACATTTGGTTTCAGTTTTTAGGGACTTAGAGAATTACCCTCTAGATTAAACTTTGTTTAGTTTTAGGACTTTAGAATTACCCTCTAGATAAACTTGTTTCAGTTTTTAGGACTTTAGAAATTACCCTCTAGATAAACTGTTTAATTTAGGGACTGTTAGAATTACGCTCTGATAAATTGTTTCAGTTTTAGGGAACTTTAGAATTACCCTACTAGATTAAACTTGTTTCGTTTTAGGTGACTTTAGAATTACCCTCTAAGATAAACTTGTTTTTAGTTTTAGGGACTTGTTTACAGTTTTTAGGGACTTTATAATTACCCTCAGATAGATAAACTTGTTTTTAGTTTTAGGACTTGTTTCACGTTTTAGGGACTTTAAGAATTTACCCCCTCTAGATTAAAAATTGTTATTTAGGGCTTTGTTTTAGTTTGGGAACTTTAGAATATCCCCTCCTAGTATTATACTTTGTTTAGTTTTTTAGGGACTTGTTTTTAAAGTTTTAGGACTTAGAATTACCCTCTAGAAAACTTGTTTCAGTTTTTTAGGGACTTGTTTAGTTAGGGACTATTAGATATTACCCTCTTAGAAACGTTTCAGTTTTAGGGACTGTGTTTTTAGTTTAGGGACTTTGAATTACCCTCTAGGATAAACTGTTTTGTTTAGGGACTTTTAGAATTACCCTCTAGATAACAACTTGTTTCGTTTTAGGGACTTTAGGAATTACCTCTAGATAAACTTGTTTCAGTTTTTAGGGACCTTTAGAATTACCCTCGAGATAAACTTGTTTCAGTTTTTTAGGGGACTTTAGAATACCCTCTAGATAATACTTGTTTTAGTTTTAGGGACTTTAGAATATACCCTCTAGATAAACTTGTTTGTAGTTTTAGGGACTTTAGGAATTAACCCTCTAAGATAACTGTGTTTCATGTTTACGGGACTTAGAATTACCCCTATATAACTTGTTTTCAGTTTTAGGGACTTAGAAATTCCCTCTAGATACTTGTTTCAGTTTTAGGGGACTTAGAATTACCTCTAGATAAACTGTTTTCAGTTTTAGGGACTTTAGAATTACCCTCTTAGAAAATACTTGTTTTAGTTTTAGGGACTTTAGAAGATTACCCTCTTAGATAAACTTGTTTTCAGTTTTTAGGGACTTTAGATTACCCTCTAGATAACTTTGATTGTAGTTTTAGGGACTTAGAATTCCCTCAGATAACTTGTTTCAGTTATGGGACTTTAGAATTACCTCAGATAAACTTGGTTTCAGTTTTAGGGACTTTAGAATTACCCTCTAGAATAAACTTGTTCAGTTTAGGACTTTGAATTACCCTCTAGATGAAACTATGTTTTCAGGTTTTAGGGACTTTAGAATTACCCTCTAGATACACTTTGTTTCAAAGTTTGTAGGGAACTTTAGAAATTACCCTTAGAATAAACTTGTTCAGGTTTTAGGGACTTTAGATTACCCTCTAGATAAACTTGTTTTAGTTTTAGGGACTTGTTTTTGAGGAAACTGAAGATGAGAGGTAAACACTGTGTTCATTGACCTTTCACCTTGACCTTCACCCTGACCTTTTCTAATTCCCCTTGGACCTACACAGTAAACAGAGCTCAACAATGAATGCACATATTCAGTCACTGGGGGGGGGGGGGGGTTTTAGGGGTTGTTGGTTTGTGTTTCATTGTTTTGAAGTTTTACATGGCATTGTCATGAATCAAGATACTCTGTGGAATCGTCTCCCTATTTCCCGTTCTCTCGAAAGTAGTCATGGAGTACACCTCATAATGCTTCAGTGTGGTATCACCACTTTTTAACCAAAACAAATTATAATTTTCCCACTAAATTAATATTGAATCACTAAGAATCATTGTTTGGTACAATTTTCCGATTTTTTAATCTTAAATAAATTTTGTTAATTATGCCGTTACATTTCAGTTTACTCCATTATACAACAATTAACACACTCAACTCTAGAACGTAATAAATCTCGCGTCTCCTCCGATCTAAATGACTCAGAGCAAATTTTTAAGATTATTTGGCGGTGAATATTGAACGAAGGTATTGAGTATAAGGATTCCCCCTCAACAACCTTAAGAATCGATTTCCAAGCTCGCTTGCTAAGTATTATATTATAAGACGCGCGTGCACCAGTGTTTGACGCAAGGCAAATGGTCGATGGTGAAGCTGTGTGTGTTTTGCCTGTTTGTTGTTTGGTGACAAGCCTTGATGAGGGACTATTTGCAATGATAGCATCTTTTTACCAGATATACTGTGGAATCCATTTTGATTACATTACGAAAGTGTTTGGCTGACAGATGGGGGGATCAGTGTGTGCGATGGTTGGATAGCACAAAAGAATTTTTTGTTTGGTCTGGTTGTATTGTAGTGAAAAGGGGATACGTATTAAAATTTTATCGTGGCACAAACTCGCAGGTAAATTTAGATCTACATACACTCAGTTGAACCGGTTTAGACTTTTAATACTTGAATATAATCTAATGACCTATCGATACCAATTAAAAGGAAAATAATAGCGTTACTAACATTGTATCATGGGGACGTTATCAAAATCAATCGTGCTGGGAGAATAAAAGAACGTTAGGACCACTCGAAATCCTTTTTTAACGAACATTGGTTATGCCCAACCACATGAACAATGAATGGATAAGGGCTTCAAACACCGGAAAGTATTTACATTTGTAAGTAATTACTGCATGCACATTTGAGTCAATAATTAGAGATTGCTCGATCTCTCTTTCCCAGGCATTTTAATATCGGTCACACACTCGCTAAGTATCCACCAACTATGTGAGTGTGATATTTCGCATTTTATGTATCTAACTAATTAGATCGCATCACAATTCCGAATTACATCTAAGTTACGTCACCCGGGCTATAATTGCAATCTTCATATGAAAATTCAATGAACAGTTGTGTGTTACCTACGTACCCTATTTGAGTATGAATGCAGCAGAAGAGTTAGAAAAGTTAAGGTGATCAAATATTAGATTTTAGCCGACTCAAAGATATAATTACCGATGCTTATAAGCTATCACGCTAGCGGCTGTCGTGGCTTGGGGGGCCGAGGTGTACTAACCAAATGGATGTAATTATTAGGAGGGTAAAAGGAGCAATGGTAGGGACGTTGCCGTCTCATTACTATTCAGAGAGAACGCACACCAGGCCAACTCTTCTAAAATCTAATTTCAAGTATACTATTGTATTAGATGTGGTTCTCTCTCGGCATAGCTAAAAACTCAGTCACTGTAATATGAACCCTACTATATTTAATAAAAGAAGTGTTCTTGATATTAAATATTAACTGGTTGCTTGAAAATGGTGTGAGCTTTGAAAATTTCCAAAAAAAATTTGTTCGCAGACTAACACTGAGGAACTTGCAATAGACACACAGTGTTGATGGAGCATTGCACAGTTACAGTAAAGCGCATACATTGATTTCCTGATTATCTATCGATATTGCTCAGAATTCGAGTGATCATAGTTCCGACTAGTTACCTTGGATAGAACAATACAAAGGATTCTGTAGATAAGGAGCGGCAATAAGTTACAGCTACGACCTATTTCGGCACAGCACGGACACAAAACCCTCATAGAGTGCACTAAATCAGCTCACGCTCTCCGGCTCGGTATTTACGTCTACACAGACTGAACTCTCACGACACACTCACCCTCAACTCTCACGCAAAACTCACTCGCCACCCACTCTCCAGCCGAGAAATCAGCACATCTCACGCACTAGAGCCTACGCCATTGATCAGCTCGTTCGAATCGATGATACGAGGACTCGACTCCCTCTCGGTCACTTAACTGAGGGACATTATGTAGATCCACCGCGTAACCATCCCGTCGCAGTTGACTCAGTGCGTATTAGACTTGTCGAACCCACCTCTGATGATACGACTCACGAGTCTGTGCGACTGACGCGAGTGTCGCACAACCTATATCTTATTAGATTTGAATTAGAGATTTCTCTGTGGAGAAGTGCATTCCCGGGTTACCCAGATAAAAAATTATCAGACACACTTTGACAGCTCAGAGGCTGTGAAACTCCTAGCGTCTGGCGCGGAACCGACCAGAGACGAAGTATCTCTGAACACCACACACCCAGGAACGGGAGGAGGTGGATATATATTTTAGTAACACACCAGACTGGACCGTAACTATCATAAGTTACATACAGGAGTAATCAGGCATATCTGATTAGACAGATAGCTCTTAGGAAATTCTGAGAGCCATGAGATCTTGAGAGACATAGTGAGACACCTGAGAAGTAGGTGAATTCTATGATTGTAGGACACGCGACAGGAGAGAGAGACTAACCAGGTGTATGAGAGAGAACGCTTGGATTCCTTAACCCAGAAGGAGAGAGAAGTTTCGAGACTATTCATTGAGGGAGGAGGGGGGGGGGGGGCAGCTTCTCCCTTTAAAACCGGGGAAAGTCACTTCATTGAGGGGGAGGAGGAGAGAGAGAGAGAGAGGAGAGAGGGCACTTAACTTCCTATACTCTAGGTTAACCGGGGGAAAGTTCACATTCTTGATGAAGTAAGGCGGGTCTTCGAGGACTATCTCTCTTTTAAAACCGGTTGTGGTGGTATAAAAGTTTCAACTTCATTGGGGAGGGTGGGGGGGCAGCTGTATCTCATTAAAACCGTGAGGGGTAAAGTTTTATATCTTACACTAAGTGTGCGTGTAGGAGGGGGGGAGTACCAATTTTGATGCGAGCCAGGATGTAGAAGTTCACTATTGCTTCTCTGTACACTCTCAAATCACAGAGGTTCATTGAGGGGAGAAGAGGTGTCACTTCATTGAGGAGGGGGGGGGCGGGACGCTGTCTAGCTTAAAAGACCTGGGTCTGGATTTACACAGCATTTAGATTCATACTTTGCAGGGGTCATTTGATTACCAATGTCGACGTGGCGCCGAGGTGCCCAATTGGTCCAATGTAGGAGAACAGCCTGATTCATCCTTAATTAAACAACCACATAGCGGGAGTACACAACAGAGTCCACACACTCCAGTTAGTAGCGATCCGTTTAGGAGCAGCTTCTAAAAACCAGCGGGCGGGCGAACGTGATGTCAACTCTCAGTGGTGGAGAGGAGGGTGCGAGGTGAGCAGTGGCAAGTTGGGGTAGCGGCAAGCTTCATAAATAGAATTCCGGGGAAAGTTCCACTTCAGTTATTGAGCGCGCTGGATTCTGGA
Source organism: Ostrea lurida (assembly GCA_903981925.1). Taxonomy (NCBI): domain Eukaryota; kingdom Metazoa; phylum Mollusca; class Bivalvia; order Ostreida; family Ostreidae; genus Ostrea; species Ostrea lurida. The sequence goes on from CAJDSM010038849.1 coordinate 21,360, forward strand.
AAGTGGGTTGTTAGTGTGCACGACTATATACTCTCAACGTTAATTAAAACCATTTTGTGAGCGGCAAAGTATCAATTCAATTTGATGTACAGAACAAAAGGTCAGATAAGACTAAGGGAGGGGCGGTGAAGCGAGGTGAGGTTTTTCCTTAACCCAGAGCCGAAAAAATTCACTCAGTGTAGGATGTTCTCTGGGTGATAGGGGGTAGAGCAATATGGGACGCTTGGGACCACAGTTCTAAGAGATACGTTCCCCTTTATTCCACGAGATCATGGTGACACGTTAAGCTTCGAGTGTAAGGAAAAGTAACGATAGTATTTGAGGGGGTGTTTGGTGAAGGCCAATCACCATGTACTTCCAACTCCTAGGTACTCTGCTAGTATTCGTACGTGCTTGAGACTCTAAGCTGTGTAAACTTAGCATTCTGGTGTCACCAATATGTGCTCTTTGATAATTTAGGACGTATTAAAAATGTATCTAATCACCGCAATTACGCTCACCCCTTAAGGAGTTCGCCACGTGCAATCCTCTGCTCCTCTCACAACTCTATATATATAATGACATTACTCAATAAGAGTCACGCGCGGTCAAGCATAGATATAGGAGGCAACAATATTAAGCAGGATACGCGTATACTCCATCGTGGGCGAGTCGATTTCTCTATTACTATAAACACACGCACGTGATACTTATCTTAATTCTATTATACTATCCGGAGAACGCGGAGCGTTACACTTTAAATGTATTCCACTTAATATTATATATAGGTCTATCACAGTTTCTGTTCACCTTCGAGTTTGTGTCAATACATATTAATACTCTAGAATATTCAAGATAACATAACACGTGTCACTGACTATCGTGTCGATGCGCGCACTGTTACACAATCGCTACAAGTGTAGCACATTTACTTGAAGGTTAGCTATAGGTAAATAATATTAGACGTGGTCTCATACTACACATATCATTGGCGCTATATACTAGAATAATGTACAATAGTATATCTCTCTAGATGTTAGAGTTGAGATAATATGCAACTTATTTCTTTTGTTTTGTGTAAGATAACATTCATACTGTTAACTAGAAATAAACTTAATTTTGATCAGATAAGCAACTCATAGAAAACTAAAGCACATCAAACGATATTAGTGTTCATTTACTGTTTGATAATGTACTACTTTGTAATGTGAATTTGAAATGGCAAGGACGTAAGGTAGGAATAGCTGATAGCGAAATCTAGTGATACTCGCTTATATGATATTTTTTTCTCTGCACTAGGAAACGATGAAATGAAAAGCGCAAGAGTCACACATATAGTATAATATCGACATCAAGCCTGCTGTTTTTACAAAGTTTGAGGATTTTATGGTATAATATGTAATGAAACTCTATTAAATCAATAAAACTAATATTTGATTCCACTGAACAGTGCTATCATGTCTTCATGTTATAAAAATAGCAATGATTTTACCTAAATACATTATTATTTGAGTATTTCATCTGACTACCATATACATATGTAAATTTAACAAATCGCGTAAAAGTATAGAGATTCAAAGATATGGAACTACGAATACAATGTTCATTCTATGTCAATATTTGAAAGATGAAATAAAAACTGTGTACCAATGTACTTATTGCACCTATATTTATCTTTACTAATATATTCACACAATGTACTCGTATTCTCGTCTATCGGTTATTTAACCGTCCAAGTTATCAGAGGCCCAGAAGTTCATTTAACCGTCCAAGTTGTCAGATGCCCAGAACTGTACAAAAACTGAACGTAAGGAAGGAGGTAACAATAGGTTTGATATGAAATATTATTTAGAAATACTGGATGAGGCATGCAACCAGTGATATCTGTTTAATGAAAGATGAATAAAGTATTAAAAAAACGATATCCTTGAATACAATGGTATGTCAAAGTGATTGGAAGTCTCAAACCAACTGTTTAAGTTTCTTACCGTAGATATCTCAAATCGGATGTCTCGAAAGTTGTTTGCTGAATACATCTGGTTCTCTACATCAATTTCAAGATAATGAGGTTTATGACAAGCCATTTCAACTGGTGACAAAATTTTTGAACTGACCATGACTTTAAAATTGACTTACTTTTTAAAAAGCTTTAAACCATTGGTCATAATTTTTGAATGACAAGAGATATGTGTTTCATATTTCAAATGTTTATTCCTTATGACATGCTCTTTCCATCGGTATAAAAATTTTGAACTATACTGACTTTGATTGACCTACTTTTCGCCATTGGCCAAAACTTTTGAATTGTAAATCATAGATTATATATTTCAAATGCTTAATCTATTTGACAAGCTTCGATGGAATGTGAAAACGTTCAAAAATGTTCTTGTTTTCAAATTTGAATATCAGTAAAATAACCTGTACAGATATTTTTTCATGAATAAAACTTCATATGATATATCATTGAAGTGTATTTAAACACATCTAACATAAAATATATATTGCAGGAGGAGAAACAACAAAAATAAAAGGAGGGAACAAAAAGCAGGAGGACTTCGTCAAACAGACGGAACGAAACCGTCCAAGTTTATCAGAGAACAGCAGGACAGGTAAAAGTAGTTCATTTAAGTCCAATTTCAGGGCAAGAGGACAGGTAAAAAGTAGTTAATTAACCGTCCAAGTTTCAGAGGCCCAGAAGTTCATTTAAGTAAAAGTTGTCAGATGACGAAGGAAATGGTAACAAGTAGTTATATAAAGTAAAAAGTATAAGCGCAGGAAGGTAAAAA
>CAJDSM010038849.1:24149-36729 GCA_903981925.1 Ostrea lurida
AGGACATGGTAAAAGTAGTTTCATATAACCGTCCAAATTATCAGAGACCCCAGAGGACAGTAAAAGGTAATCTTTTCCAACAGTGTAGGTCATTTTTCTCCCTTAGACCTAGATGCTAGAGTGATGAGACACAAAAGTATTTGTACTGTTAAGTGTTTATCAATGTCACAATCTAAATATTAAAACAGATCTTTTTGGAACTTATAATTCTAGAAGGATCTTGACAGGCATTGCGTCTTTGAGGCATATCAGTACCATGTTGTAAGTTTAAGACAAAAAAAATACTCGTGTTTTACGCTTTCCCAAACCTATGTTTAGGTTACAAAATGTTGGATGGGGTTATCATATAGACGCCTAACAGACTGAATAACGGAAGAGGTATAGTTAGGAGTACCTATTGTATTTATATTTTTTTAAAAGTATAGTCTTCTTGTTTATATACATGCAAATGTTTTCATTCAAGAGAAAGTTTGTGGTGTTCTAACATCGCTCTTTGTTGCCGTTGTCTGTTTCCATTATTCTTCTGCCCTTCTCGGTAATTGTTGCCATACATGTGCGTACAATAAATACCAAGCATGTTCGATAGAGCATCATTAACTTTCATGTTAGTGAAAAGCGGTCATTTGATTGGCCAAGTTGTGAAAATTCAAATAACATGACCTCAGGGGCAGTGCTGTCAGAGTCCCTCCTCAGAGTAACGGTCTAAGAGATTTTAATTAGAATTGATCGCACCACAGAGCTGCCATTGAAAGCTCTAATGGTGGAGATTTGATCTGCTTTAGAATTACCCTCTAGATAACTTGTTTCAGTTTTAGGACTTTTAGAATTACCACTAGATAAACTTTGTTTCAGTTTTAGGGACTTTAGGAATTACCCTCAGATAAACATTGTTTCAGTTTTTAGGGATCTTTAGAATAGCCCTCTAGATTAAACTGTTTTCAGTTGTAGGACTTTAGAATTACCCTCTAGATTAAATCTGTTTTAGTTTAGGGACCTTGTTTCAGTTTTAGGGGACTTTAGAATTACCTCTAGATAAACTTGTTTAGTTTTAGGGACTTGTTTTAGTTTTAAGGGACTTTAGAATTACCTCTAAGATAAACTATGTTTTTAGTTTTTAGGGACTTGTTTTTAGTATTTAGGGACTTTAAGAATAACCCTCTTAGATAAACTTGTTTTTTAGTAGTTTTAGGGACTTGTTTTTAGTTTTAAGGGACTTTTAGAATTACCCTCTAGATAAACTTGTTTTAGTTTTTTACGGACCTTGTTTTCAGTTTTAGGGAACCCTTTAGAATTACCCTCTGATAAAACTTGTTTTAGTTTTAGGGACTTGTTTTAGTTTTTAGGGACTTTTAGAATTACCCTCTAGATAAACCTGTTTATCAGTTTTAGGGATTGTTTTAGGTTTAGGGACTTTAGAAATTACCCTCTAGAATAAACTTGTTTTAGTTTTAGGGACTTGTTTTTAGTTTTAGGGACTTTCAGAATTACCCTCTAGATAAACTTGGTTTCAGTTTTTAGGGACTTGTTTTAGTTTTAGGGACTTTAGAATTACCCTTCTAGATTAACTTGTTTCAGTTTTAGGGACTTGTTTAGTTTTAGGGACTTTAGTAATTAACCCTCAGATAAACTTGTTTTAGTTTTTAGGACTTTAGGATAATTACCCTCTAGATAAAAACTTGTTTCAGTTTTAGGGACTTTTAGAATTCACCCTCTAGATAAACTTGTTCAGTTTTAGGGACTTAGAATTACCCTCTAGGATAAACTTGTTTCAGTTTTTAGGGATTTAGAATTACCCTCTAGATAAACTTGTTTCGAGTTTTAGGGACTTTTAGATTACCCTCTAGATAAACTTGTTTCAGTTTTTAGGGGACTTTAGAGATTACCCTACCTAAGATAACTTGTTTCAGTTTTTAGGGACTTTAGAAATTACCCTCCTAGATTAAAACTTGTTTCAGCTTTTAGGACTTTTTAGAATTACCCTCTAGATAACACATGGTTTCAGTTTTTAGGGACTTTAGAGAATTACCCTCTAGATTAAACTTGTGTTTAGTTTAGGGACTTTTAGAATTACCCCTCTAATAAACTTGTTTCAGTTTTTAGGACTTTAGAAATTACCCTCTAGATAAACTGTTTCATTTAGGGACTTTCAGAATTACCTCTAGATAAATTGTTGTCAGTTTTAGGGAACTTTAGAATTAACCCTACTAAGATTAAACTTTGTTTCAGTTTTAGGGACTTTAGAATTACCCTCTAAGATAAACTTGTTTTTAGTTTTAGGGAACTTGTTTACAGTTTTTAGGGACTTTATAATTACCCTCGTAGATAAACTTGTTTTAGTTTTAGGACTTGTTTCACGTTTTTAGGGACTTTAAGAATCTTATCCCCCTCTAGATTAAAAATTGGTTTAGAGGGACTTGTTTTAGTATGGGAACTTTAGAATATCACCCTCGCTAGATATAACTTGTTTAGTTTTTTTAGGGACTTGTTTTAGTTTTAGGGACTTAAGAATTTACCCTCTAGATAAACTTGTTTTCAGTTTTAGGGACTTGTTTAGTAGGGACTATTAGAATTACCCTCCTAGAAACTGTTTCAGTTTTAGGGACTTGTTTTTAGTTAGGGACTTTCGAATTACCCTCTAGGATAACTGTTTGTTAGGGACTTTTAGAATTACCCTCTAGATAGCAACTTGTTTCGTTTTAGGGACTTTAGGAATTACCTCTAGATAAACTTGTTTCAGGTTTTTAGGGACTTTAGAATTACCCTCGAGATAACTTAGTTTCAGTTTTTAGGGACTTTAGGAATACCTCTAGATAATACGGTTGTTTAGTTTTAGGGACTTTAGAATATACCCTCAGATAACTTGTTTGTAGTTTTAGGGACTTTAGAATTAACCCTCTAAGATAAACTGTGTTTCATTTTTCGGGACTTTAGAATTACCCTCTACAATAACTTGCTTTCAGTTTTAGGGACTTAGAATTTACCCTCTAGATAACTTGTTTCAGTTTTAGGGGACTTAGAATTACCTCTAGATAAACTTGTTTTCAGTTTTAGGACTTTTAGATTACCCTCTTAGAAAATACTTGTTTTAGTTTTAGGGCTTTAGAAGATTACCCTCTACGATAAACTTGTTTCAGTTTTTTAGGGACTTTAGATTACCCGTCTAGATAACTTTGTTTTAGTTTTAGGGACTTAGAATTACCCTCTAGATAAACTTGTTTCAGTTTTGGGACTTTAAGAATTACCCTCTAGATAAACTTGGTTTTCAGTTTTAGGGACTTTAGAAATTACCCTCTAGATAAAACTTTGTTCAGTTTAGGGACTTTGAATTACCCTCTAGATGAAACTTGTTTTCAGTTTTAGGGACTTTAGAATTACTCCTCTAGATAACCTTGTGTTTCAAGTTTTAGGGACTTTAGAATATTACCCTCTAGAATAAACTTGTTTCAGTTTTAGGGACTTTAGATATTACCCGTCTAGATAAACTTGTTTTGAGTTTTAGGGACTTGTTTTTGAGGAAACTGAAGATGAGAGGTAAACACTGTGTGTTCGATTGACCTTTCACCTGACCTTCACCCTGACCTTTCTAATTCCCCTTGGACCTACACAGTAAACAGAGCTCACAATGAATGCACATATTCAGTCACTGGGGGGGGGGGGGGGCGTAGGGGTTGTTGTTTGTGTTTATTGTTTTGAAGTTTTACATGGACTTGTCATGAATCAAGATATTGTGGAATCGTCTCCCTATTTCCCGTTCTCTCGAAAGTAGTCATGGAGTACACCTCATAATGCTTCAGTGTGGTATCACCACTTTTTAACCAAAACAAATTATAATTTTCCCACTAAATTAATATTGAATCACTAAGAATCATTGTTTGGTACAATTTTCCGATTTTTTAATCTTAAATAAATTTTGTTAATTATGCCGTTACATTTCAGTTTACTCCATTATACAACAATTAACACACTCAACTCTAGAACGTAATAAATCTCGCGTCTCCTCCGATCTAAATGACTCAGAGCAAATTTTTAAGATTATTTGGCGGTGAATATTGAACGAAGGTATTGAGTATAAGGATTCCCCCTCAACAACCTTAAGAATCGATTTCCAAGCTCGCTTGCTAAGTATTATATTATAAGACGCGCGTGCACCAGTGTTTGACGCAAGGCAAATGGTCGATGGTGAAGCTGTGTGTGTTTTGCCTGTTTGTTGTTTGGTGACAAGCCTTGATGAGGGACTATTTGCAATGATAGCATCTTTTTACCAGATATACTGTGGAATCCATTTTGATTACATTACGAAAGTGTTTGGCTGACAGATGGGGGGATCAGTGTGTGCGATGGTTGGATAGCACAAAAGAATTTTTTGTTTGGTCTGGTTGTATTGTAGTGAAAAGGGGATACGTATTAAAATTTTATCGTGGCACAAACTCGCAGGTAAATTTAGATCTACATACACTCAGTTGAACCGGTTTAGACTTTTAATACTTGAATATAATCTAATGACCTATCGATACCAATTAAAAGGAAAATAATAGCGTTACTAACATTGTATCATGGGGACGTTATCAAAATCAATCGTGCTGGGAGAATAAAAGAACGTTAGGACCACTCGAAATCCTTTTTTAACGAACATTGGTTATGCCCAACCACATGAACAATGAATGGATAAGGGCTTCAAACACCGGAAAGTATTTACATTTGTAAGTAATTACTGCATGCACATTTGAGTCAATAATTAGAGATTGCTCGATCTCTCTTTCCCAGGCATTTTAATATCGGTCACACACTCGCTAAGTATCCACCAACTATGTGAGTGTGATATTTCGCATTTTATGTATCTAACTAATTAGATCGCATCACAATTCCGAATTACATCTAAGTTACGTCACCCGGGCTATAATTGCAATCTTCATATGAAAATTCAATGAACAGTTGTGTGTTACCTACGTACCCTATTTGAGTATGAATGCAGCAGAAGAGTTAGAAAAGTTAAGGTGATCAAATATTAGATTTTAGCCGACTCAAAGATATAATTACCGATGCTTATAAGCTATCACGCTAGCGGCTGTCGTGGCTTGGGGGGCCGAGGTGTACTAACCAAATGGATGTAATTATTAGGAGGGTAAAAGGAGCAATGGTAGGGACGTTGCCGTCTCATTACTATTCAGAGAGAACGCACACCAGGCCAACTCTTCTAAAATCTAATTTCAAGTATACTATTGTATTAGATGTGGTTCTCTCTCGGCATAGCTAAAAACTCAGTCACTGTAATATGAACCCTACTATATTTAATAAAAGAAGTGTTCTTGATATTAAATATTAACTGGTTGCTTGAAAATGGTGTGAGCTTTGAAAATTTCCAAAAAAAATTTGTTCGCAGACTAACACTGAGGAACTTGCAATAGACACACAGTGTTGATGGAGCATTGCACAGTTACAGTAAAGCGCATACATTGATTTCCTGATTATCTATCGATATTGCTCAGAATTCGAGTGATCATAGTTCCGACTAGTTACCTTGGATAGAACAATACAAAGGATTCTGTAGATAAGGAGCGGCAATAAGTTACAGCTACGACCTATTTCGGCACAGCACGGACACAAAACCCTCATAGAGTGCACTAAATCAGCTCACGCTCTCCGGCTCGGTATTTACGTCTACACAGACTGAACTCTCACGACACACTCACCCTCAACTCTCACGCAAAACTCACTCGCCACCCACTCTCCAGCCGAGAAATCAGCACATCTCACGCACTAGAGCCTACGCCATTGATCAGCTCGTTCGAATCGATGATACGAGGACTCGACTCCCTCTCGGTCACTTAACTGAGGGACATTATGTAGATCCACCGCGTAACCATCCCGTCGCAGTTGACTCAGTGCGTATTAGACTTGTCGAACCCACCTCTGATGATACGACTCACGAGTCTGTGCGACTGACGCGAGTGTCGCACAACCTATATCTTATTAGATTTGAATTAGAGATTTCTCTGTGGAGAAGTGCATTCCCGGGTTACCCAGATAAAAAATTATCAGACACACTTTGACAGCTCAGAGGCTGTGAAACTCCTAGCGTCTGGCGCGGAACCGACCAGAGACGAAGTATCTCTGAACACCACACACCCAGGAACGGGAGGAGGTGGATATATATTTTAGTAACACACCAGACTGGACCGTAACTATCATAAGTTACATACAGGAGTAATCAGGCATATCTGATTAGACAGATAGCTCTTAGGAAATTCTGAGAGCCATGAGATCTTGAGAGACATAGTGAGACACCTGAGAAGTAGGTGAATTCTATGATTGTAGGACACGCGACAGGAGAGAGAGACTAACCAGGTGTATGAGAGAGAACGCTTGGATTCCTTAACCCAGAAGGAGAGAGAAGTTTCGAGACTATTCATTGAGGGAGGAGGGGGGGGGGGGGCAGCTTCTCCCTTTAAAACCGGGGAAAGTCACTTCATTGAGGGGGAGGAGGAGAGAGAGAGAGAGAGGAGAGAGGGCACTTAACTTCCTATACTCTAGGTTAACCGGGGGAAAGTTCACATTCTTGATGAAGTAAGGCGGGTCTTCGAGGACTATCTCTCTTTTAAAACCGGTTGTGGTGGTATAAAAGTTTCAACTTCATTGGGGAGGGTGGGGGGGCAGCTGTATCTCATTAAAACCGTGAGGGGTAAAGTTTTATATCTTACACTAAGTGTGCGTGTAGGAGGGGGGGAGTACCAATTTTGATGCGAGCCAGGATGTAGAAGTTCACTATTGCTTCTCTGTACACTCTCAAATCACAGAGGTTCATTGAGGGGAGAAGAGGTGTCACTTCATTGAGGAGGGGGGGGGCGGGACGCTGTCTAGCTTAAAAGACCTGGGTCTGGATTTACACAGCATTTAGATTCATACTTTGCAGGGGTCATTTGATTACCAATGTCGACGTGGCGCCGAGGTGCCCAATTGGTCCAATGTAGGAGAACAGCCTGATTCATCCTTAATTAAACAACCACATAGCGGGAGTACACAACAGAGTCCACACACTCCAGTTAGTAGCGATCCGTTTAGGAGCAGCTTCTAAAAACCAGCGGGCGGGCGAACGTGATGTCAACTCTCAGTGGTGGAGAGGAGGGTGCGAGGTGAGCAGTGGCAAGTTGGGGTAGCGGCAAGCTTCATAAATAGAATTCCGGGGAAAGTTCCACTTCAGTTATTGAGCGCGCTGGATTCTGGAAAGTGGGTTGTTAGTGTGCACGACTATATACTCTCAACGTTAATTAAAACCATTTTGTGAGCGGCAAAGTATCAATTCAATTTGATGTACAGAACAAAAGGTCAGATAAGACTAAGGGAGGGGCGGTGAAGCGAGGTGAGGTTTTTCCTTAACCCAGAGCCGAAAAAATTCACTCAGTGTAGGATGTTCTCTGGGTGATAGGGGGTAGAGCAATATGGGACGCTTGGGACCACAGTTCTAAGAGATACGTTCCCCTTTATTCCACGAGATCATGGTGACACGTTAAGCTTCGAGTGTAAGGAAAAGTAACGATAGTATTTGAGGGGGTGTTTGGTGAAGGCCAATCACCATGTACTTCCAACTCCTAGGTACTCTGCTAGTATTCGTACGTGCTTGAGACTCTAAGCTGTGTAAACTTAGCATTCTGGTGTCACCAATATGTGCTCTTTGATAATTTAGGACGTATTAAAAATGTATCTAATCACCGCAATTACGCTCACCCCTTAAGGAGTTCGCCACGTGCAATCCTCTGCTCCTCTCACAACTCTATATATATAATGACATTACTCAATAAGAGTCACGCGCGGTCAAGCATAGATATAGGAGGCAACAATATTAAGCAGGATACGCGTATACTCCATCGTGGGCGAGTCGATTTCTCTATTACTATAAACACACGCACGTGATACTTATCTTAATTCTATTATACTATCCGGAGAACGCGGAGCGTTACACTTTAAATGTATTCCACTTAATATTATATATAGGTCTATCACAGTTTCTGTTCACCTTCGAGTTTGTGTCAATACATATTAATACTCTAGAATATTCAAGATAACATAACACGTGTCACTGACTATCGTGTCGATGCGCGCACTGTTACACAATCGCTACAAGTGTAGCACATTTACTTGAAGGTTAGCTATAGGTAAATAATATTAGACGTGGTCTCATACTACACATATCATTGGCGCTATATACTAGAATAATGTACAATAGTATATCTCTCTAGATGTTAGAGTTGAGATAATATGCAACTTATTTCTTTTGTTTTGTGTAAGATAACATTCATACTGTTAACTAGAAATAAACTTAATTTTGATCAGATAAGCAACTCATAGAAAACTAAAGCACATCAAACGATATTAGTGTTCATTTACTGTTTGATAATGTACTACTTTGTAATGTGAATTTGAAATGGCAAGGACGTAAGGTAGGAATAGCTGATAGCGAAATCTAGTGATACTCGCTTATATGATATTTTTTTCTCTGCACTAGGAAACGATGAAATGAAAAGCGCAAGAGTCACACATATAGTATAATATCGACATCAAGCCTGCTGTTTTTACAAAGTTTGAGGATTTTATGGTATAATATGTAATGAAACTCTATTAAATCAATAAAACTAATATTTGATTCCACTGAACAGTGCTATCATGTCTTCATGTTATAAAAATAGCAATGATTTTACCTAAATACATTATTATTTGAGTATTTCATCTGACTACCATATACATATGTAAATTTAACAAATCGCGTAAAAGTATAGAGATTCAAAGATATGGAACTACGAATACAATGTTCATTCTATGTCAATATTTGAAAGATGAAATAAAAACTGTGTACCAATGTACTTATTGCACCTATATTTATCTTTACTAATATATTCACACAATGTACTCGTATTCTCGTCTATCGGTTGTAGTTCATATAACCGTCCAAGTTATCAGAGACCCAGAGGACAGGTAAAAGTAATTCTTTTCACAGTGTAGGTCATTTTTCTCCCTTAGACCTAGATGCTAGAGTGATGAGACACAAAAAGTATTGTACTGTAAGTGTTTATCAATGTCACAATCTAAATATTAAAACAGATCTTTTGGAACTTATAATTTAGAAGGATCTGACAGCATTGCGTCTGAGGCCATATTCAGTACCATGTTGTAAGTTTAAGACAAATAAAAATACTCGTGTTTTACGCTTTCCCCAAACCTATGTTTAGGTTACAAATGTTGGATGGGGTTTCATATAGACGCCTAACAGACTGAATAACGGAAGAGGTATAGTTAGGAGTACCTTATTTCTGTATTTATATTTTTTTACAAAAGTATAGTCTTCTTGTTTTCATATACATGCAAATGTTTTCATTCAATGAGAATAGTTTGTGGTGTTCTAACATCGCTCTTCATTGCCGTTGTCTGTTTTCATTATTCTTCTGCCCTTCTCGGTAATTGTTGCCATACATATGCGTACAATAAATACCAAGCATGTTCCGATAGAGCATCATAACTTTCATGTTAGTGAAAGCCGTCATTTGATTGGCCAAGTGTGAAAGGTCAAATAACATGACCTCAGGGGCAGTGCTGTCAGAGTCCCTCCTCATAGTAACGGTCAGAGAAGATCTGATTTTAATTAGATTGATCAGCGCCACAGAGCTGCCATTGAAAGCTCTAATGGTGGAGATTTGATCTGCTTTTAGAATTACCCTTCTAGATAACTTGTTTTCAGTTTTAGGGACTTTTAGAATTACCTTCTAGATAAACTTGTTTCAGTTTTAGGGACTTTTGAATTACCCTCAAGATAAAACATTGTTTCAGTTTTTAGGGACTTAGAATAGCCCTCTAGATTAAACTAGTTTCAGTTGTAGGGACTTTAGAATTACCCCTCTAGATTTAAACTCTGTTTTTAGTTTTAGGACTTGTTCAGTTTTTAGGGGACTTTTAGAATTACCCTCTAGATAAACTTGTTTTAGTTTAGGGACTTGTTTTAGTTTTTAGGGACTTTAGAATTACCTTCTAGAATAAACTCATGTTTTTAGTTTTTAGGGACTTGTTTTTAGTATTTAGGGACCTTTAGAATACCCTCTTAGATAAACTTGTTTTTTTAGTTATTTTAGGGGACTTGTTTTAGTTTTAAAGGGACTTTTAGAATTACCCTCTAGATAAACTTGTTTTAGTTTCTTTAGGGACTTGTTTTCAGTTTTAGGGACTTTAGAATTACCCTCTAGATAAACTTGTTTTTAGTTTTTAGGGTACTTGTTTTAGTTTTTAGGGACTTTTTAGAAATTACCCTCTAGATAAACACTTGTTTATCAGTTTTAGGGACTTGTTTAGTTAGGGACTTTAGAAATTACCCTTCTAGATAAACTTGTTTTAGTTTTAGGGACTTGTTTTAGGTTTTAGGGACTTTTAGAATTACCCTCTAGATAAACTTGGTTTCAGTTTAGGGACTATGTTTTAGTATTTAGGACTTTAGAATTACCCTTTAGATTAACTTGTTTCAGTTTTAGGGACTTGTTTTAAGTTTTAGGGACTTTTAGAATTACCCTCAGATAAACTTGTTTTAGTTATTTAGGGACTTTAGGATATTACCCTTAGATTAAAAACTTGTTTCAGTTTTAGGGACTTTTTAGAATTAACACCCTCTAGATAAACTTGTTCAGTTTTTAGGGACTTAGAATTACCTTCTAGATAAACTTGTTTCAGTTTTTAGGGATTTAGAATTACCCTCTAGATAAACTTGTTTCAGTTTTAGGGACTTAGGATTACCCTCTAGATAAACTTGTTTCAGTTTTTAGGGACTTTAGGAATTACCCTTACTAGATAAACTTGTTTCAGTTTTTAGAGGACTTTAGAATTACCCTCTAGATTAAACTTGTTTCAGCTTTTAGGACTTTTTTAGAATTACCCTCTAGATAACACATTTGTTTCAGTTTTTAGGGACTTAGGAACTACCCTCTAGATAAACTTGTGTTTAGTTTTAGGGACTTTTAGAATTACCTCTAGATAAACTTGTTTCAGTTTTTAGGACTTTAGAATTACCCTCTAGATAAACTTGTTTAAGTTTTAGGGACCTTTTAGAATTACCCCTAGATAAATTGTTTCAGTTTTAGGGACTTTAGAATTACCCTACTAGATTAAACTTTGTTTCAGTTTTAGGTGACTTTAGAATTACCCTCTAAGATAAACTTGTTTTTAGTTTTAGGGAACTTGTTTACAGTTTTTAGGGACTTTATTAATTACCCTCTAGATAGATAAACTTGTTTTTAGTTTTAGGGACTTGTTTCAGTTTTTAGGGACTTTAAGAATCTACCCTCTTAGATTAAAATTGTAAGGGACTTTGTTTTAGTATGGGAACTTTAAATATCCCCTCGCTATATGTATTATTACTTTGTTAGTTTTAGGGACTTGTTTAGTTTTAGGACTTTTAAGAATTTACCCTCTAGAAAACTTGTTTTCAGTTTTAGGGACTTGTAAGGGACTTTAGATTTACCCTCCTTAGAAACGTTTCAGCTTTTAGGGACTGTGTTTTTAGTTAGGGACTTTAGAATTACCCTCTAGGATAAACTTGTAGGGACTTTTAAGAATTACCCTCTAGATAAACTTGTTTCAGTTTTAGGACTTTAGGAATTACCTCTAGATAAACTTGTTTCAGTTTTAGGGACCTTTAGAATTACCCTCGAGATAAACTTAGTTTCAGTTTTTTAGGCGACTTTAGAATACCTCTAGATAAACGGTTGTTTAGTTTTAGCGGACTTTTAGAATATACCCTCAGATAAACTTGTTTGTAGTTTTAGGGACTTTAGGAATTACCCTCTAGATAACTGGTTTCATTTTAGGGACTTAGAATTACCCCTACAGATAACTTGTCTTTCAGTTTTAGGGACTTAGAATTTACCCTCTAGATACTTGTTTCAGTTTTTAGGGACTTAGAATTACCCTCTAGATAAACTTGTTTTCAGTTTTAGGGACTTTTAGATTACCCTCTAGAAAAAACTTGTTTTAGTTTTAGGGCTTTAGAATTACCCTCTTAGATAAACTTGTTTTCAGTTTTTTAGGGACTTTAGATTACCCGTCTAGATAACTTGATTGTAGTTTTAGGGACTTAGAATTACCCTCAGATAACTTGTTTCAGTTAGGGACTTTAGAATTACCCTCGAGATAAACTTGGTTTTCAGTTTTAGGGACTTTAGAATTACCCTCTAGATACAAACTTTGTTTCAGTTTAGGACTTTAGAATTACCCTTAGATAAACTTACTGTTTTCAGGTTTTAGGGACTTTAGAATTACTCCTCTAGATAAACCTTGTTTTCAGTTTTAGGGACTTTAGAATTTACCTCTTTAGATAAACTTGTTTCAGGTTTTTAGGGACTTTTAGATTTACCCTCTAGATAAACTTGTTTTAGTTTAGGGACTTGTTTTTGGGAAACTGAAGATGAGAGGTAAACACTGTGTTTCTATTGACCTTTCACCTTGACCTTTCACCCTGACCTTCTAATTCCCCTTGACCTACACAGTAAACAGAGCTCACATGAATGCACATATTCAGTCACTGGGGGGTGGGGGGGGGGGGGGGGAGGGG
>CAJDSM010038850.1:0-17507 GCA_903981925.1 Ostrea lurida
GTAGAGAGAGAGAGAGACGAGAGAGAAGACGAGAGAGAGAGAGAGAGAGAGAGAGAGAGAGTTGAATCTATATCTCGAGTTTTTTTCTACAGTAAACGCTAAAAGGCGCGGGGTGGGGCTTGAGCGTAGCTTTTGCGGCAGCGCGTCCTAGTCAGACAAAGATACAGCGGAATTCTAAAAAGGGGAGATCGACACATTAAGCATTCGTAAGCCGAGCCGTTCGTTGTAACAGAGCCGGATGTCCGAGACTATCGAAAATGTCCAGGTAACATACTGGCTCGTAGGACACTTACTAAACCACATATTTCTGTCTTTATTCATCGAGTTTTATATTTTTATTTACAAATTTGGGCATGTTGGAAGTTTTCTTAGCTATATTTTTTGATATTAAACATTATGTATCTGGTGATCTACCTCATGCCTGGTAAACTGTTGTTTTGTGTGCTATAATAAATGAAACTGAAGACACTAAAGTGATTTCTTTATATTTTGTTTCTATACGGAGAACTCTGTGAATACCAAAACAACCCAGTCACTCTATTTAAATATTATGATCGGTGTTGATGACTTAGTTGCCTGACATTTGTACTTTCGTTACTTCTCGCATTTTTATTTGTATGTTGTATCTTCCTTCTACTGATTTATCTCAATTCCATTCAACATTTTGTAAGAAATTGTGAATAAAAAGTTCGATTTCTTTAGCCAAGTGGTTTTCCAAAATACGTATCTGTAATGAAAATTAATTACAAAGGTCACGGGACCAATTTGAAGATGATTCAGGCAAATTATCACTGAGTACTTCTTCGAAAATTTTGCGTTCTTTCATGAAGTTGATCAATCAGCAAGGATAATACTACTCTGTCGTGATCACATTGAAATGAATTGTGTAACTCTAATGAACACATAACCATATAATTCATAATCGCGATAGCGATCTGAGAGCGTGCTGAATACTAGATAACGAGATTTGATACTATAATATTGTTCGTGTCTTGATCTATTGGAATTACATGTTTATAACATGAAATTGCTGGACCCCTTGCTTGATATTACACCACAGCTTGCTTACGTGTTCTAAGGTAGTACTGTCAGCTTTCTCGAATTGGCACTTACATTTTATAAATTTTCCGTGACATTCAATCGATGGAATTGATTTCAATATTAAAGAACTTGAACCACAGCACGGATCGTTTACACTCAATCACAGAGCTCTTTAGAAACAACAGCAGAGTATGTGACCCAAGCAAGACACATGTCGGTAGGTATTACAATGAAATCACAGCATTAGAACCGTGCTGGGCCCTCACACGCATGTGGTGGTAGATACAGAGTGGTTACATTCAGCAGCATAGCGCTACTAGGTCAGAATGGAATGGTCGAATTATACGCACATTTATTCCATAGGCCAGAGCCCTACACTAATGCTGATATGGTTGTATATCATCTTCGGCGACTTTGAGGCAGATTCACTCACCTTCCATTCCACACACATCTACCTAGCGTGGTGTATTACAGATTATATAGACCACAGCATGTGGTGTATACGATTATATTAGCATCGCCTTAATGGGAGCCACAAATCATGATGTAGATGGATATAGCCCAGCCTCAGATTATCCTACTTCCTCCACAACAAATGTGAGAGCTCGTGTGTATAAAACTGAGTGTGAATCTGATGAGGGAGCTACTCCTGCCACAGGCATGTCGTAGGTATAGTGGCTAACTAAATCAAAGATTATAAAGAGCCTAACATCTTAGCATTGGAATAACACACTGGCAGGAGAAAAATTTTATCTAAGGAGCACTCGGATGTATACCTAAGCATGTGCAGCTTCGGTATACCCTCAGACCTCAGCCACCATATAGACCGCAACAGAATTGTGTGGTTGATACCACTTTGCTCTGGCACAATTAATTCATACTAAATGATCATTGAAATACCCCCAGCTGACTCGGTGTGGATGAGTAATAGTGTATGTAGCAGAAGATTTTATTCAGAATGGAGAGAACTCAAACTGAGCAATATATGGTATTAGCACGCTGCCGTAGTGATGTTTATATGGTACCTGACAAGGTTCGAGGCTATGTGAAGATGGTCGAGGAGGTTCCAGACCTCCTTTATCGAATGAGACCCTAGAGCACAGTATGACCTGGTCTGATGCACTCATAGCAGAATTTATGCAACTAAAGCGAAGAGCAATGCTATTGGGCTCCGATCATTATAATTATAAGTAGATTTAAGGTCACTATGGAGTATCCCCACAGCTATTGTTTGTGGTACATCGCACGATTATCTATATGACCCATCAGCATCTGTGTGTGGTAATACTCAAAGGAGTTCAGCCACAGCTCACGTAGTACCGAACAACAGCATGTTTGCGCTGTGTAAGAGGTAACACATCACGTTCAGTCATCAGATGTTACAGAGGACCTAGGTGAACAGCACGATTACAATAGCAATGTGGGTGCTGATTCAGTGAGAAAAGTACTCGCTCGACGAATTTATAAATTTAACACGACCCTATCATCTAGTTGGAATGAGTGGCGACCCAATGGTATTATGAATGAATTAAGGGACGCTCCGTATATTATAAGTATATCCCATGATACATCGTGAACGTTTCGGTAATATACATGTGCCGGTGGTTACAGGATACTAATTTATCAATAAGAGCATGGCTTGAGAACCAGTCTATGCTTGAGGTGAGTAATAAATGCCACGAATTAATATAACTATAGACCCTGCTCGACTACTGCATAGTGGTGTGTTAATCCCCCTCCACGACCTTATAAAATTATAGACCCATCAATCAGCAAAAAAATGATGGAACATTGCGAGAACACTACATAATATATAATTAGTACACACAATCACTATGACCATATTGTGGTTAGCGTAATAGACATAGACTTTATTATATTTAGTCCGACAATCAGCTCCTAGCAGCTCATGTGGTGGTAGTTAATTCAGGGATTATAACACTAAAAGACTCCTCCGCATAAAAACAATTCTTATTCATTAGTCGGTCTATGTGTATGAGTTTTAAAAGGTACGTTGACATGGAATTTCTCTAGCGAACCGTAATAATATTGATCTTCCTTTAGGTATGTTCTCACTTCTCTATAATTCTTAGACCGTCTCTAAATTAATTCAATTCCCCCTTTCTTTGTCGAACTACGTGCACACATAACAAGATTTTGACAAGGTTGGTAATTACTGCACCAGAATCTATCAACAATATTAACATGACCCCTGAACCCGCAATAACATGTAGGTATCTCATACAGATAGTATGCTACATAATAAGACCCACGGAACATGTGGCAGGCGGCTAGATTCTCTCGTATTACTTCCCTGTACCATAGCCATCGACTATGACCGAACCTTTTTCAGGGCATCATTTGGCATATCCTAAGTTAGGGACATGCTAAAACTCAGATAGAAATTTTGTACGTGGATGAAAGAGAGTATTATAAGATGATGAATGACTTAGTTTATAACAATATTTTTGAAAATAGATAAATAGTATCAAAATTACTTTCAATTTCAATCATTAAGACACAAAAATGCAGTTTTTACTTAGAAATACGACTAAAAATGTAATTGGAAAATACATTTGGTCATCAGTATATAAAAATCCGCTTTGTTGCGTGAATGTGGTATACTATCTCTCATTAGTTCCCGCTATCATATAGCTGATAACATGCAATATTCAGAATGAGCAACAGTGTAAACTAACTTTTAACTTGGTCTACTAGTACGGGCAGATTGTATTATGCGTCAGATCTTCGAGTAATCTTCATTAATGAAAATGAAATTGGATAAATGATATATAATTACATCACCACTAGAGTACTTGTCAAGTCAACAATGATGTACAGATCCCGTTATCAATCGTAAAAAAGGAGGGTATCAAGCCATTTTCGGCCACTGGTTCATATCCTGAGATCAGTAGAGTGAGTTTTCTGACCATACGCCTTTATCAATCGACAATGTCTTATGGTACAACTTGTAGATTCAGACTCAGATCAGAAAATCTACCGTTAATTTCGTCTATTGGACGTTTAATGATCTTTATTCTTATGTTTCATTCGAAGCGTCTGTTCATTGACGATCCCCAGCGATGTTCGTCGTATCATCGGTGCTTTGCAAAGTTCATGGATGGAGGGCGCTCAGACCACACATAAATAGTTCATACTCCTAAGTTTGCGGTCTCGCATTAAGCATTAAGTGCATGACATGAGGACTGCAACTCTAGAGTAACTGGCTCAAAATTATTCCCAATTCCAATAGACTAATACACTCATAATAAATCGTCATCTCACTATATAAAAGTATGCCTGCTCCATAGGGTCTTTGTAAATCCCGCTTTCAATATAAATCCGAAGTCATACAAATCCAATCCTCTTATAGTGTACTTGAATACTCTGGCATGTAAAACCTCATTCAATACAGAGTTCTCAATCATCACTTAAATCACATTCATTAAAACAAATCGACGATCAAAAATAAAGTACTGCTATTATTTTGAACAAATTATTCCTGTCAATACTTCCCAATATAGATCCCCATACAAACAATCCTCATGGAGTCCAGAATAATATTCGGCCGATTCTTGCAAATCGTGCCTCTATCGAATCCTAGAAATCGAGATGCACGTGCCGTTCACCCTTGAGAGTTCCTAACCAGATCCCTTTGTGAAAAGTCATGTTGTATCCGACCTAAATAGCCCACTCCTTATTCCCGCAACACTCCATTGATTGGCAGTGCCAAGCCCTCTCCGTTTGTCCGCCAATGTAAGAGCAATGCTTGCCTGTCGGGGCATCGTACCCAATATTATCAAAAACAATTATTCTGATCGCAATCATGGACAAAATCCCTACATAATCATAAGCGATTCGCGTGTGATATGATATTATGTGTCAAGCGTCCCCCATGACATGTGATTCATTGAAATGAGTCTCCTAGTATCAACATAACATAATTAAGTAGAGTGTATTACTTGGCTTTATCCGTCTCCCCGCCATTCTCTATTCGGCAATATCACCAGTATATTGAGACTAACAAATTCTCACACACTGTACGTGTGAGTTCCGTCAATTCATGGCGGCTCTACCTTCTATTGATTTCATTGATAATATTCTTGTGTGATCCACCTTGTATACTCCTCTTTTTGAGAGAAATTAGAAGATATCTAAGATGTCGGCCTCTGTGTGATGTGGATGAGTAATATTCACTTGTAGAATTCTTTTTCAGGCAGGAGGAGTCTAGAGAAAGAGATCTGAACTCTCCGTGCTAGTGGCGATAAATGTGGAGGCTGCTAATTTTGAGGACAGTGTAGAAGGACAAGGTTGTTAGAGAAAGAGAAGAAGGGTTAGTGGGGGCACTGAGAGAACGTTGGATCAGAGATTGAGAGGAAGATTCGCAGAATATGGGGAGGGAAGAAAGAAAGAGAAGAAATGCGAGGAAGGGAGAGAGAAATAGTAGGAATCGGTGGCTGAAAGTAACAGAGAAAGAATGTGAAAGTGGAAAAGTAGTGGATAATTGAGGGATATTTAGAGAATATATGAGGTATGTGTGTGTCGGCGGAGCCACTGGACGAGGGGAATTAGATGAGAAAGTTATGGAATGAGAACATGAGAGATATATCAGATGGAGAGAGTCGCAGAGAGACACAGAGAGAGAGAGAGGACAGGAGGAGAGAGAGAGAGTATCGAGAGAGAGAGAGTTAGAGAGATTGAGAAAGTCAGTGGAATATGGGTAGAGATGAGATACACGATAGAGAAAGCAGTAAACGTAGAGAATTGCGTAAAAGAAGGAAATATGAGGATGACTCGACAATGGTGATGAAGATTAAAAGAAAGATTGGAAATATAAGGAGAAGAAAAAATTAGACGCACAAAAAGGCGGAATAAATATAAGATAATTGGAATAAAGGAGAACGAGATTATGTGACCGAAGGATAGGTTGAAAAGGGAGATGTGTCTCAGAGAGATATGGCCAAAGGAGAAATAGGAGGTGAAGGCCACGGTAGGTGTACATTCAAAAGTGACACGGAGAAGATTGATAAGAATCATAAAGGGCCGTCCTGCGAAGAGTGAAGAGTGAGATGCGAATAGAAACTAGGTATTCGCAACAGATAAAGATACGTGGAAAGGATCTTTGTGCAGTACTTTGAAAAAAAGAGGAGTAGAGTGAGATGTCGAGTAGTCTAGAGCATGTGGGAGTGTGATGACATTCCGGAGACGCAGAGAAGGTGGCACAAGAGTAATAAGAAATCGAAAAATACAAGAAAGAAGTGAAAGAGAGAGGAGAGGCCTAGAGTAGGTAGAAAAGTAATGAAGAGAAGAGAGGAGAAAGTAGAGTAACGAAGAGAAGATTGGAAGAGCAGAGAAAGATGGAGGTGACGTCATGTAGCTAAAGAGAAACACCACAGTGATTGATGAGTAGATACTGAGTGTCCCTTTTTGAGGTGCCAGATAATCTGTTCAAATACGAATGATAATGTATTTTACTAGTGATATGTGTTTGGATACAATCAAGTAGATGTGGTATCTAAGCAGTAGCAGAGAGGTAGATCATATGGCAAACGCTGGATTGCGAGAGATCACGTAATCATATTGGCATATTAACGACAGTAGATGTAGAGGGAGACGAAGATATAGTGTGAGGTTAGACAGTGAGTGGGGATAGCAGACGATACGCAGATTACGGAAGGTTAGTGAACGATTTGAGTGGTATGAGGTAAGGAATAGGATTTGTAACACCCCCCTATAAACGCTTAAATGAAAGTTGAGATTTCGCCCCTCTCCTCACACACAGCACTTTACAGTGAAAGCCGAGGTGTTAAAATGAATAATAATATGTTTAATTGTTATCTATACTTGAAATTACTGGAAGGCGTGGGCGAAAGGCTCCCTGGATAAATGATTGTGAAATCTTTCAATCAATTTTTTTTCTGCTAATATCGCGCGACTTTACCCATGGGACTACTCGTTTGAAATATAATAAAAGATAAACCTAGAAGGAGGGCGTCGCGTCACTTATGCGAGTGCCTACTATCATACTATAACTTCATGATGCGTAGTACGCTGATATATTATTATCTATTACACCAAATGGATAAAGGTTACAATACGTCTGTATAGATGGTGTCTCAAGTAAGGCAGATAACGTCGAACGTGCGTCCAGTTGTACATTTCGTAGAAGTACGCGTGCTCATAAAAAGGGACGTGTGGGCTTGTCCACGGTGGACCTCCTGTGATATGGATAGTGGGCAAATTAGGGTGCTGTGGGCGATAGAACCTGTTTACGGGTTATAGACCCATTATAACCATTTCTATTCAATATTTACTCTTATAATCGTTATGTCTAGCGGCGCTTGTCGTGCTGCTGGCTGTCTCTAAGTTAAAGTTCAGACTTGTGTTCACTTAGGGGAATTTTTGAGCGTATAATACACATATATGGAAGTTAATTATCATTAGGTCTAATTGAATAAGTGAGGTAATAAGATTGGATGAACGGATCGTAAGAGGTTTTCGTGTGTATCAGAGTTTGAGGCTTAAGATGGGGAGATCCTACATGGACGGACTTACAAAAGTGTGTTCAAAAAAAAGCCACAGGAAAATGATAACTATATATTGGTTGGAATCACACGTGAGAGTTTTTAAGGAAGTAACTACGAGGTGCACTGAGAGGTGGGGTCGCGAGATTGGCGAAGCAAATGTGTACTCGTGGTATAGCTTGCCGCGGCCATGACTTCAATTCACAGCCCATCGAAGAAATGGGTATAAGCCCGTCCGCGAGAAATACTTCGATTTGTAAGTATACTACATCCTTCATACCCTTCTGGACCCTACATTGTGCTTGTCAGTGCTTTCCTGCATTTTTGTACCAAAATTTATCTTGTAATAATTGAGCTTTAGACAATCAAGCTTAAAATGACATTTACGTCGTTACTACTCCTCGAAGGTCTTCATCGATATAAAGCCTGATGAATATGTTTGACGAATTGCAATCTATTAATATGCTCTTCATTTCCTCGAACATACATGTAACCCGATACTCTTCGACTCTCTCTGTTAATAGTGATTTGAGTCCGCATCGCTGAGCCCAGATAGTTATTTTCCGTTGCCTCGCGCATCATTAAATCCAAGTGAAATATAAGTTAGGATCTAACTATTGCCTTTTCTAACCCTACTGTCGATCATTTGCATGGTACTTTTATTTCAATTTTTATAACATATAGGATACTATCCTTTGGTAAACTATTTGATACATATATGATTTAAACTAATTGCTGCGAACACAACCCCAGTTAATCATCTCTGGTTCTCACTTTTGTTCGTGTCAAGCCCGCTCGTCTATAACTCTCACACATCCTTCGGGCCTCTTCAGATTAATCAATACAACCATTCACCCTTCTTTATATACGCACTTGTCTTATATGACGTACGAGCTTTAGTCAATTCCGCTGAGATTTTATCACAGGAGTATGGCATTCGTACTTCTTGATGAGTCTGGCTTGAGTCGAATATATTTTTTACACGTAGTATCGCTCTGAGTGGTATAACTCCTTAAGGGTCTGTGATCTGCAATGAGGTTTTAGCTAGTGAACTGATTGTCTAGATATCAAACGACTCTATCTTTCACAGGTTCTATGGCGGGATTACTCCCTCTATAGACTCACTGCGACATTTATCTATGAAGTCTGTTTTCAGATGGTAACTAAGTGCTGCTCCCCACCAAACACGCTCCACCCTTCTCCCTCCGCTCCTCGGTCTCTAACCAAAAGAAACATTCCCGCATTTGTGTGTCCGGCCACTTTACCGCGCCAGTTTTGCGCGCCGCCCTCCCTCACTTTGGTACGCGCCAGCCCCGCCCACCCACCCTCTCCGGGGCTCCACTAGCGCCCCCCTCCCTGTTCCCCCTAACCCTCCCTGCCCCCTCCCCCACCGATGAATTAAACTCTTACCCATTCCTCACTCTCCCCCATCCACTTGCACACCTCCCCGCTCTCCCGCCTCCCTCCAACCAACACACCTCCCACGCCCCACAACCGTATCCCTAAACAAACAACACCCTATCCCGCGACTCTGAACGACGTGATCGTAGTCATTAGCTATACAACACATCACCGCCATACCCCACCACCCTTCGGTAAGATATAGGGACTGCTTGAAATCAAACCACCTCCGCTTCCGCCCCGTCATGTGTATACCCTGACAGCCCCACGCCCCGCATTGGTATACTATGTACAATGCTTGTAGGGAAAAGAACCAAAAAGGATCGCACAACTCGCCACGCCATACAACACGTCTCACATGTTTTCTGGATAGTCGAAACCAATTTTTACCATACTAGACGTACCCCATAAGAGAAGGGCCATGTCTCCCATACTCTCTATCTAAAGATGGCCAAAGCGACCCTACGAGCTAACCACTCCAACAATTAATAAATGAATCACATCATCAATCACAAAAGTATTATCACGAACACTCTGTCACACGCTACGCACCCTCTCCACTGACTCAAAAAATGTAAAGATATACACCTCTCTTCACATTTTTGTTTTTTAAAGTTTGCACTCTCTCTCACCCTCCTGGCTTTATGGAAACTTAAGCACGCACTACTACTCACCTTCCGAAAATTTTCACTCACATCGTTAAAACAAAAACTCACGCAACTTTTAAACACATCCCAGCTCACCTCCAACCACCCACCTCACCTAACTCCACCACCAATCTACTCGCTCCCACTCTCTAATCACACTGCCTACACACACACACACGCAGCCCTCTATCCCACACACGTCGCACCTCATCACCAACACCGCCCCGCTACCATCCCCACACCCACTCGCGCTCCTCCCTCTCTCGTACACATTGTTCAACACACCACACGCACACACCTCCCTCCGCGCCACTCATCACGCTACGCACCTTCAGGCACGCAAAATAAGCACCCCCTCACCATCTCGTCTTCCTCGGCAGCGCTCCGACCCGCACACCTCCTGCACACACATCCATTCCACGCACTCTCTCACGCCACCCCTTCACACACGCACCAACCCATCACACGAACCTCGCGGTACCACACTCTCCACTCACTCGTAGGAACTCCACAAACGCGCACGATGGTCCTCCACCAACACGTGCGATGGTCGACCCCACACACAGTGCCGCACTGCTTCCCACACACTCGCCCACCACACGCCCCGCGCCTCGCCCCTCTCCCCCTGGCCCACCCCCCCACCCACCACCACCACCGCACACAAACGCCTAGCAGATGACGCCGCCCTGACCCCACCCTCACTCCCACTCCCACCCGCACCGCCCAAAAATCGCCCTCCACGCCACCCCCCACCACAATGGACACTACCAAAAGCTCCACATCGCACCGCTCCAATACACCACTCAGCGCAAGCACCACCGCCCGTTAAGACACGCCCCTACCCGTATACCCACAACCCTCCCATCACCACCATGTCCCCTCTAAACGGCACTCACTCCCCTACCCCACCTTTCCACTACCACACTTAGCTTCCCTCCACACCCGTACCCACCCAAACCCTCCCTCCTCCCACCATCCCTCAGAACACACGAAGCCCCGCTAGTCACAGACAACCCCCCCCGCACACAAACACATCCCACAACCCCACTAACCCTACACACACAACCACAACTCCCATCAACACACGACACCATTCGCTCGCGGATTGCACGACACAACCACACACCCACCATTTCCTCCCACCCCCGCAAACACCCTCACCCACGCCAACGCAGGAATACCACCCACCGCACACACCCACCCAGACCCCCACCGCCCACCCACCACGCCATCCCCTCCACCCAACGTTGCATCTCACGTGAAGCCCCCACACACCCGTCCACTACACCGCAGATCCGCCCCACTGTCTCCATATCTCTAAACCACACAAAAATGAATCCACGCATTGTAAATATTGAATGTTAATGTTACACTCACCGTATACCTTAAATTATCTTTTTATACTATCCCAATCTGCTCACACACCACCTAACGCCCCCGCCACCGCTATATGCACCATTATCCCCCAACTTCCCTCAAAAATCACTCATCTCAAGATCTCATCATTAAATGACAATATATGATGGATAAATTGTGACCCTTATTCGCACGATACTGTATAGACGACGGAGTAATCGCACGGCATGTGGGAATATACCCCATAGCGTACGCAACAGTTGTGGACAACCGCAGCTACGCGGTATGTGTCATGATAACCCACCAAAGGGATTATGGGTAGGATGAGTTTTATATAGCACACACCACTTGTCAGGCCAGAGTGAAGTACGTTTATTGCCGTTGACGTCACTACCCCACCATCCCACAGTCCGAAGTAAGTAAAACCACGAATCTCATCGGGCCTGTAACGCCAAATCCCCACGCCACCACCTTGGCGCCACGCTCACACACCGTCATAGAACACCCCGCCCCCCCCATTTGGGCTCCGCGCACCACACCACGAAATCGCGTACGTCAAGATAAAAAATCCCCACCGACACCATCTTCGGAGCACACACAATACGCCCAATTCGCCGCGAACCCACACTCCCCCACCCACACACATTCTCGCGCGCCGAAAAATCGACAATTTGCCGCACTCACTCAAGTAAACACAGTACCACCAACAATACATTCTCGCTCACTCACCAAGAATAACGAGAAACTACACCCACATCGCTCTTCACTTCCATACCAAAATTACACTAGATCCAACCCGCTCTGTCAGATACTCACACACTCACTGCTCAAATTGGTCATCAGAAACACACACTCGGACAATAAGTACCTCACTCACTCACTCGGCGCCCGTACTACGTCACAACTCGCTCTCAAAGTCATCTAAACCAAAACTTTTCTACTAATCTTTAACACACACACTACCATACTTACACACCAAACACGCTCTCGCGCTATACACTACTCACACTCATCTCGCTAATACCTATAAATATATACTGACTCACAAGAACACTCACTCACCCAGCACCACCACTCGAGTGCACACCACACACCAGTTTTTATACTATACTGGAGGCACAACTCTATAATACAACACATTAGCACACCACTCCACCTACAGAATTGTCAGGGTCTCGCGTTTGCTCTTACGCTCCTTTTCATTACATGTCGCTCCTCCACACTACACGCCCCGCTCTCAACAGCCTGTATTCCGCAACCAGGCCTGCGCACACATCTCACCACGCCCGGCTCGCACACATGAGTATCATCATGACGCGCTCACACATCCTTTCTGAAAAAGCCTCCCACTCATCGCTCACTAACACAACACTCACCCTGCACAACCGCTCATGCATGTCACACACACGCGTTTACGATACCTGACTTATGACCACGCTCTCACACCTTTTAGTCTGCACTCACACCCTCACACTCCACGCGCCTCACGTAAAAGTAACTCCGCGCGACACCGTACCCCCCGCGCACACACACACACTCCGCTCTTCAAAACCTCACAGACACTCACACGCAAATAGCTCTAACTTGTGCGCCCTTGATCTTTTTTTCTTTTTTCATTTGAGATTCTTTTAGTTCTAAAATGAAGACTCCCCATAAAGCCTCAATTGACGCACACACACAAAGCCCACTCGCAACTTTAGTCCCCGCACTCACACCACCGAATTTCGGAATTGCCCATCGTCAACTCCTACGACTGCGCACACACTCACACAACTTCACAATTAACAATTCTTCCACACAAATCCAACATAATTAGCAGAC
Source organism: Ostrea lurida (assembly GCA_903981925.1). Taxonomy (NCBI): domain Eukaryota; kingdom Metazoa; phylum Mollusca; class Bivalvia; order Ostreida; family Ostreidae; genus Ostrea; species Ostrea lurida. Next base: position 12,791 of record CAJDSM010038850.1, read on the forward strand.
ATCTTAACCACTCACCCACCCACTCGGCTACCACCACTGATCGCATCACACATCCACACACCACATCACTCCTGCACACACTCTCAGGCGCACACTCGAAAACTTAACTGTACACGCGCGAGCACCAGTCTCCTCCTCAACGCCGCGCGCTTCTTACCTCCCTCTCTTCCCGCCCAACACTTCACACCCGCCCACCCGCACTAACTACTCACCACTCCATCCGGAAATAAACACCACTCCAAAGAAGTGCTATCTCACACCTCTGCTCACATATGGGCTCTACTCACTCGCACTCTCCCAGCTTACGCACACTCACCTCTCACCTCGCATCCTCCACGCCGAACACATTTTCACCTCCCGCCCGAAACATCTTTTCTTTCGACACACACCATCGGGCCGCACCACATGCTAAAACGATCTCACCACCACTCCGCTGAACATCTCCTCTAGCTCGCCTACACCTCACACTGCCCACCGCCTGAACCCCCCGCACACCTCACAAACAGAAATGCAACTCTGCGCTCACGCGACTACACACACTCTCACACTCTCACACTGTATGCGCACCTACCCAACGTACTGGGTGAATGACTTACATCGCACTCGCACAGCGGCTCACTGCCTCTGTCCACTCGGCCAGTGCTAAGGCAATGCAACTGCAATCTACGCCTTCTACACACGCGCACGCGCACCCGCCTTCTCACTCCCTCTCCTCACCATAACATCTAAATCACTACAACACACTGATTAACAAAAATACCACTCGCTCCTCGCCCTCGCTCCATCGCTCAAAAATCACCCACGCTAACTTTGCTTAAAGCACTTTTTCTCACTCGATCAAACAACAAGAAACCCTTTCGCCCCACTACACCTCTCGGCCCGATTCTAAATCGCCCACCAAACAGCAACGCGCCTCTCGAGAAATCTCCTTCGACAGTGTGACGCCGTAATCCACACTCGCTCTCTTTACACAGTTTCCTTTTCACTTCTGTTTAATGATACCTCCCCCCTCCCCTCCACACACACCACAAATTGACACACTCACTGAAGTTCACAGTGGTACAACCATGATAATTTTTTGATGCACTCTCTCACGATCACTCTATTGTAACACGCTACGCTAATACAATAAAACAACTCTCAATCTCATCTCAAAAAATACTCACTCACACTCCCTACAAAATAAATATTGTAAATATTATATCCATTCGCCCTCCCTGCTCCCACCTTTTTTTCGCCTTTGAATAATTCCGAAGGACACTATTTTACAACACCCTCGGTCTCGCTCGCGCCTATGGTGTTTTTATAGCTATGTACCCCCCGTCCCAGCGAGAAAAACTCCAAGCACACACTATCACAACCGCTCGCACCCATAATGCACCGCCACGTACACCTCCCCACTCGCGCCTTGAAGAAACTTTAGCGCATACTCATATAGTAACTCATTAGGGACTCCTCACACGCCTTGTCACACGGAACACACTCCCTACGCACGCGACAAGGATCAGCGTTTAGTTTTCCCGAGCACGCACTCGCCACATATACCAGAATTTTGTTTACCTATGTATACTTTAACTAGATCTTCTCGAGATATTTTGGAAAACTAGACATTTTAATTTCTCCTCTCCCCTCTCCCACCCTCTGCAATAGCACTCTCTCTCAAAATGCTCACTACCACTCGCTCCTCTTGCTATTGCCTCTCGCTCACACATCACTCCCTCCTTCTTTTCATTAGTAATGGCACCACTCGTTTACATGGTCACTAAAGAAAACTTGACAACAGCTGTTACGCACACACACGCTCCTCTCTCTCACTTTTCAATCCTTTCACACCACACTCATTGACACTACCGCACCACACACACTCTCGTCCCCTCGTCAGATCTCACCATTCACCTCTTCTGTCTTTTCACACTCCTCTCGCTTCACACTCTCTCCACAAGTATACTAGCTAATACACGGCACTTTAATAACCGCACACATCACTCACACGCTCGTGATCTCTATCGCTCTAAGAAAAGTTCACTTCATCACACTCACACACTCCACACACTTTTATGCTTGCTACCCGCCCTATGGCTCGACCCCTCACCTCCCCACCCCCCCTCACTCTCACACCGCGCACACACACACACCATCACTCACACACTACAACTGCGCAGCAACCCCACCCCCATTAATATAACATCACACAAGTACACTCCCTCACCTCCACCAACTCTGTTCTCTCTCTCGCTACCGCCCTGTTATTACAACCTCTCTTCCTCACGCTCTCACACTAACAACACTCTCGGGCTCTCTCTCTCATCTCTCACACGCACCGCACGCTGTGTCGCACAGCACGCACACACCACTCACTCATCACATCACATCACACTCATTCCACCCTCTTCACACTTCCTCGCAGCTCGCGCCCACACTCACGGAACGCCGACAGCTCTCTCGCAACTTCACGAACACTCGACACCACACCTCCCCATGACGCAACCAGTGCTCACCACACTCACCACTCACTCCGACGCACACCCACACGCACACCACACAGTCCACCACGGTGCTCACACTTACACCGACACTGCAACCCACACAAACACACGCTCTTCACTCTACTTGCTCACCACTGCACTCATCACTCGCACAACCACATGCACTTGGAACAACTCACACAACTCCACTCACAGGGCGCTCCCTCACCACCCGTTCACTCCACTCACACGCGCGGTAACCACACTCGTTATGACACACTCTCGCACACGTCATCATATATTATATAGCATACCATCCACGCACGCAACTTGCTCTCCCACGCTCGCTTCACACAACCTCAATGCTCCGAGACTTCCTCGCGCACTCATTGCGCCATCCATGGACCAACCCACACACCCTACATCACTCACACACCACCTCCGCACAGTGACCCAAACCATTCCTCACACTACTCGCCTGGCTCAACCGCGAGACACTCTATCACACCACTGGTAAAGAACTCCCACACCCTCACACAACACCCATCACCATTCCGACGTCCGCCACCTCTTCTATAATGCCGGTTAAGGAACAAACTACCACCACCACCACACACTCACACTCGCAACCCGTGCCACACTTCCACCCACACGGCCTTTCCTACAACGCGCACGCACACACTCGCCAACCGCACACACAAAACGCTTGAATGAACCACCCAACTCTCAACCCAGCGCTTCTCTCTTCAGAAGCCATGCGCGCCACTCCTCCACACTCCATCCAATGAAGGTGAACTCTGCGGTCCACACCTGGTTTTTACGAAGCTGCCTTTCCCCACCCTCAATGAAGTGAACTTTCCCCCGGTTTTAAAGGAGAAGCTGCCCCCCCCTCCCTCAATGAAGTAAACTTTCCCCCCGGTTTTAAGGAGAAGCCTGCCCCCTCCTCAATGAAAGTGAAACTTTCCCCCGGTTTAAGGAGAAGCTGCCCCCCCCTCCCTCCATGGAGTAAACTTTCGCGCTCCGGTTTTAAGGAGAAGCGCCCGCCCCCCTCCCAATGAAGTGAATACTTTCCCGGTTTTTAATGGGAGAAGCTGCCCCCCCTCTAATGAAGTGCTTTCCCCCGGTTTTTAAAGGAGAAGCTGCCCCCCCCCCCTCAATGAAGTGACTTACTCCCCCCGGTTAAGGAGAAGCTGCCCCCCCCCCCCCCCTCCTCAAATGAGTGAACTGTTCCTCTGGTTAAAGGGAAGCGTACTATAACCTGGTTACGTCGTGCACGGAATCCCTACCCTAGTCTCGTCCTCCTGGATTTCTGCCTCGTACCGTTCCTCTGAGTCGTCCAGCCGGGTACTGCCCTCCCCGTTTTTCCTGGTGGCGATCGCTGGTGGTCCCGCCGCAGACGCTGGACTCCACTCCGCTCGCGGACATAGAACCCGGTCCTCCACAGACTTCATCAAGTCGGGTGGTCCGCGTCAGTGATCTGCGACCGTGGTCCCGCATCATTGCAACTGGACGGGTGGTTCGGTGATCCATGACGGCGTGGTCCGGATTTCGATGAGCTGATCATGGCGTTGGTCTTCGTAAGATGTGTTGATTTTCGTGAGAGTTGGGCGCGATATTCCCGTCGAGAGTATGAGTGATTTTTCGTGAGAGTTGTGGTGAGTTCCGGGAGAAGCGGAGCTGTTGCTGTTGTCTGAGTATTTTTGTTCCAGTCTGCTGAATGCCGCGTTACTCTGTTGTTCTTGTAACTGTCGGACTTGATCCTGAATTCTGTCAATCAGAAACAACAGCACGTAACTTCAACTCATCAACACTGTCTAGCATTCAAACTGGAACAATTTTTTTTTCACACATTTTCAAGCAACAGTTACATATTTCAAGCCCTTATTTAAAATAGATTCCTGTCAATGGAAAAAGAAACCAACATTTACAGACCAATTAGATTTTTAAATTCTTTCTTTATATATAATTGCTCTTTTACCCTCTCAATTCCCTTGATCCTCCCCAAGCCACACACGTGATATGAACACGTGATATAAGTGCATAAAATTCAAACTTTTTCTGCTGCATTCATACTCAATACTGTCACAACTGTTCATTGAATTTTCATATGAAATATGCAAATTATACCGACGTAAATTCAATGTCACTAATTTCTCTCTATTGTTTTCAAAATGGACAGACATTGGATTAGGTGTGACCAATAACTTGCCTGGGAAAATGAATCTCTATTATTCCAATTGATGCAGTAATTA
>CAJDSM010038851.1:69-10300 GCA_903981925.1 Ostrea lurida
GAGAAGCAGAGGGCAGAAGAGAAGAGAGAGGAGACGAGAGAGAGAGAGAGAGAGAGAGAAGGAGAGAGAGAGAGAATATGTGTTACGAAACTAAGCACCCCCACAAGTTCTAATGTACATTTGCTGTACTCATTAAGTAAATGCTCAGTAAATTGTGGAAGAAGCAGCTAACATGATCATCATCCGGGCAATGATAACGTACGCCAATTCCCGAAATTACTTAAACTCTTGAGAAATGCTATCTTTACACTGAAGTTGACATTATTACCGATAATCTTCATACCAGCATGGATTCTACGTGTTTCCAAGGTTGAGACAAATATCCGTTTTTAGTTTGACTATATTATATACATTTTTAATGCGCCGCCACAAGATATTGATATCGGATTTTAACAAATGCATACGCTATCCCCCAGCGTTTCCCGGAAATATCCTTTGTCTGACAGAGTTTACTGGACAGAAGTGCTTGCGCAATTTGAACAGATTTTGGGTTTGATGTAGCTGAAATGTTTAAGAGATGTTTTGTGCATTTGCGGGGGACATGTAAAGTGAATTAGGAATGTACAGAGCGACCCTACTGATGATAGTCAGGATGAGAGTTCAGCAGCACTCTCATGTACTAATGTATGATAATCTACGGCTGGCGATACACACTCTACGTCAGCACTTCAGTCACGTACTATTTCTCCGTGTACAATGTGGCGTACCGCATGTATTAATTTCGTTTTCAGTAGATTTTCTCTCAATTTGTATATTTTCTGATAAATTAACTAATTACATATCATCCTTCTTCACAGACTCTATTCATAGTCTGCAGACGTAACGGACCAATCACGACCAATAATGAAGGCAGACTTATAATTAGCCAGTACATGTACCTATATTAATACACACAACTCGTAATCCCGTGTGTGCGTTATCTGATCTCCTTAATACGACTGTTATATAATCTTATGTTAGGCGTCTCGGATATTCGATTTAGTTATCTCCAATGTTCGAGTGGATTCTTCTGGAGTATGATTGAAATATTGTCGATACACAACCGTATTGTTATGCAGAGAACAATATGTTTTGAATTAAAACCGATATTAATCAAAAGATTTAATGTTGTATTAATGGAGTCTATTGCTCGCCCATTTGTATATGGCGTATCCGACTACATCAAGAATAAATAAAATATTAATATTGCATGGCGTCCACAGAACGTTATTCATTAGGTGATTGGCTCTTATATTCATGGTGATGAAAGGAAATACATGATTTAATAACTAATGGTCATATTTCTGCTCAAACTCAACGTATATATGAATTTCGGTGAATGTGCCACATACGCTGTATAAGGAAGACAATATACGACGGCAACTCGCAATCCTGGTAGATTCAAGAACGTACATCAAACCTACAAACACGTTCACATATCTGGATCGACAAAATACCCATAATCCCTCAGTTTTGAGGAATTTATTAAAGGTGAAATCATACGACATATGAGAAACACAAGTGATGCAGATGTATAAATTTCAAGAAATTCAACCGAAAAATAAAGCAAAGAGAGACAAAAGCATTTCCTATTTTTCTACACACCGTGTCATCAAATGAACGCAACAAAAATTTAGTGTCCAGTTATCAGTTGATTAGTAAACAGAGATAAAAATCATGGCTTAAAACAAAGGGAGTAGTATCACGCGATCAGTTTGACTCAGCAATAAGTTGTATTTTTAGAACTGAAGAGCGGAAATGCGATTAGGCGGTGTATGCATTTAAGGACACTATGCATTTACACTCAACAGTTAGAAGTATAATGAATTACTTTTATTGGTTCACGCGAATGATTTAACCACCAAAACACCGAGGTCGGCTGTCTCCGCAAATCTCTGACGGAGATAGCCGAGTGTCTCGACGAAGCTCGATTCGATAGCAATGAGATATTGCTGCATTGCGATTGGCTGCTTTAATTCTTGCATTCATGTTTCAAATTAAACGCCCTAAGTTTTCGTAAACTAAAATAGAATAATATTTTTTAAATGGGAAAGCATTCCCCACAAAAAATCCAACCAAATACTTTTAATCTTTATTTATTTTTTCTACACATAATAGGTTGGCAGAAACACACAAAGCGGTATTATTGTAGTATTTTTTATCAATTCTATAATTGAATTAACGTACATTATTCCTACCTGCATACAGATTCCTTGGTCGGGGAAGTATTCATTTTCGGCAGCCTCTCCATTCATTTCACAGGACAAACCAGACCTTATATTTTGACCGAATTTCCCAATCGCGGAGGAGGTTATAACCCCTGCCACTGGTCACTTCACTGCCAAAGACAGCGGGAGTTGACGTGTTCCATCTTTCACGCCCTGTCTCGTTCTGATGCTAAAGTGTGGCGGCATTTATACCATAATTATCACTACATCGACTCCTTCTATGGGTAGATCTAACGGGGGGTTCGCGGCTGGACAGTAACGCTTGCAGTGCTGAATTTGGTTTTCTGTGATTACAGTATTCATAAAATCTAGAGAGTCCACGAACTCCGTACTTGGTATTGTTCAGATCAAGTGTTTACTGCTACCATTTTCTGGTTACAAATTTTGATACCGAAATGAAGAAACAATTGTTGTCAACCCAGGCGGCGGAGTGATTGGTTAACTTTACCACCAGTAATACAGATCACAGTATTTGTTCTTAGAGTTAAATAAAAGATTTTTACACGTGACCTTTGGCAGATTTTTATTCAGTGCGTTTATCAGAATTGGGGCTAAAATCCTCCGCAATTCAATGATATTGATATTGGGTGTGACCGGATTTGACAGGGAATGCTGTACTCCTGTTAACACATTATCTAGCAACCTGGTATGTCCAGGGATCCGTGTGTCGCCCATCTCGTAATTTCGTACTTCTTTTTGTAGGACTTATGAGATTTGATCTCTGCGTTATCTTCACATTTTTATCACAAACTTTAAAGTTGATTATTTTAGATATATAAAACAAATGGTGCACGTATATGTGAGATAGAGAATAAGTCACCTGTGGTTGTGGAAAAATATTCACCGCGCTTAAATTTCGGCTTTTTGATTTTACAAAATCAGTTTACTTGCTTTTATGTATACTTGAATCATTAAGGGCATACACATTTCGGTCACGGTCCACGGAGTCCGAAGGTTCATCAGTCCGAAGGCCACGAGTCCGAGGTTCACCAGTCGAAGTTGGGTTTGAAATCGCAAAGATCGTGTAACATGAACAGAGGCCCCACAGGCCTTAACGCGTCACCTGTGTTTACTTCATAGCCCATACAGCGAGTCTCATATTTTGGCATTTCTTAAGTTCTCAAACAGAGTGTTTTATTCACATGTTAATATATTTCAATATGTGCGTGCATATGATGTCCTATTTATATACACAAGAAGATTATCTTTCAATCTCACACATTGTTCAAGACTTTTAAATGAAACCATATTGCTACTTTAATGTCCAGTGAGCTTGCCCTTTGATTTTGACCTAAAATTTCAATAAGAAATCTTCGTCTCATGAGTGTACATGTATATATGTATGATTATAGTGACTCTAGGTAAAAGGATAATGCCCAGTAACCCGAAACCATATTGATACTTTGATGTCCAGTGCACTACCTTTCGTCCTTTTGACCCCAAATTCCAAAAGAAACACCTTTGTCCCATGAGTAGACCAATATTTCATGATATAGGAACTAGGTGGAAAGGCAACACTTAAAAGTATGGAACCATTTTGTCTACAGACGGATGGACAGACAAACCTATTCAGTAAACCCCCCCTCCCCAACTTTGTTGAAGGGGGTTATAATATGATAAAAAGGCCCCTCTCATTCCAAATTCCTTTACTTCCACATTAATATCAAAACATTGAAAAAGAATGCTTTTCAAATGTTTGACCCTAACAACACTATGTACCAAGTGTCCTCTGGGGTCAGAACCCCCTACCCCCCCCCCCGGGGATCACCAAATTTACAAATTTTTGGTAAAGGCTTCCTGCTCTACATCCACATGCATTTTGGTTTCTCTCAAACATGATGCGTTTGTACAAGAAGAAGATTTTTGAACATTGGTCATTTTTTGGCAGTTTTGCCCCACCCCCAAGCCCAAGGATTGCAAGAGACTTCAAATTTACAATTTTATGTGCCCCTTTACCAAAAAAATGGCTTCATGCCAAGATTTGAAAGAATTGGACTTGGTGGTTATTAAGAAGAAGTTAAAAATGTTCCATTGTTAACACATTTCATCAATGACCAATTTGGCTCCACCCTAATACTAAAACCCCTACCCTAGGATCATGAAATTTGCAATTTGATAAAAGGCTCCCAAATTATTCAAAAAATTCATTAGTTTCACATTAATATCAATAGCATTAAAAGTAGTTATTGCTTTTTCAAATGTTTTATATATAAACACTATGTACCAAAGTTTGGCCCCACCCTGGGGTTTCAGAAACCCCTACCCGGGATCACCAAATTTACAATTTTTGTAGAAGCCTTTCCTGCTCTACATCACTATGCATTTGGTTATCTCAGGCATGTACGCTTGTAAAGAAAGAAGATTTTTTGAAAAAATTAGTCACTTTTGGGCAGTTTTGCCCCGCCTCCAAGCCCCAGGCGTGCAAGAGACCTGAAATTTACAATTTTTTGTGCCCCTTGTTCCCAAGATGCTTCATACAAAATTGAAAGAATGGACTGGTGGTTTATTCCAAGAAGAAGTTTAAAAATGTTTAATTGTTAACGGACGAAGGACGTCGCACGACGACGGAACGGAAGACCAATTGCAATAGATCACATGATAAACTCAGGTTGACCTAAAAAAATATACTAGTATCTAGGTTTATAAAGTTGGTAATTATGAAATATGAACGCCTTTTCAAATACATACAAGGTCGTTCACCAAAGTGTGCGTTGGATCCACTGAGTGTACTTGCACCCCCCAATTTTAAAATAATGCGAAAACCTCTGAACTTCTAGACCAGCTGGGGCGCCTGACTATCTCCCCTCTTCGCTATTCATGCTATACTGTAACCTATCAGGTTAAGTAATATACAAACATATGATGTCTTTATTAGTTGGAGGCTGGGGGGTACATCCTCGCGTGTATTATTTCACATTATTATATATTTCTGAATGACAATATTACATTGATATGCTAGCCCAGAAAGAAGTGCATGCTTTAACAGTACCTTGTGATGTATACATTTATTCACGGCATAGGGAGGATATGAAGGATTATTCAGCCTAAAAGAACCATATCCTCAGTGGCAATGGCTGTCAATTAAAAAAACGTGTATGTTTTCCGCTGAACTTTATTTTATTCAGAGCAAGCGGATCCAGCACTGGCGAACCCCCAAACCCACCCCGTTTGAGAGCCTTTTTGGTATGTTTGTTTTGCTTGTTAGTAGATCCCAGACCATCGATTTTGAGTCACTGCCCCCATCCTTCTGACATCCCTGGATACGGCCCACTGCAGATTGGTGCTTTAGTCAAGACAATCATTCATAAAAAAGCACTGTTGTTAAATTTTGATATTTATTCTATTATAAATTAGTAGCTGGAACATTTTCCCCTCCACTGAATAAATAAGTTTATTATTAATGTGCCCCAGAAAAATCATTATTTCATATTTTGAAGGTGGATATGGTTGTATAATTTTATTAACCATTTCAGCCTCTTTAATCAAATTTCGGACCGTGAGCCTTCGGACTCGGAACGGGCGGACACCCATATCGGAATGTATATTTCACAATTTATTCTATCTCCAACATTTGAAGACTTCCAATAATGATAAGCAGTGTAAAAGGACATGCACCAGATCTTCAGAAGTATTTAATGATGATTAGGAAATAAATCATTATGACAACTGACATTTTTCTTTTAGTATGTATAAATAAGGTGCATTGCATTTGCTCTCTTCAAGAGAGGTAACTCAGAAAATCAGGTTTAAATAATTTTGCAAATAAGTTCATCATTTGTCCACCTTTTCAAAAACCCAGTTAATGTAGTTTCTGATTATTTTCTCAAAGATATGTAAAAGTTACAATGATTATATCATTAGAATAGTTTTTTAAAATATATTATACGGATGACGAAACCTTGTGTGTGACCTTATTTTGAAGACATCAGAAATCCACAGCCTTCTTGTCCTCATTGTGTCCTCGTTCTACTTGACCCTGTGGTGTTAAATGCTTTATATAATAATATTTGATCAACTAGAAATACAAACACGGAAGTAAGATACACACAATAAAGTGAGACAGACGCGTTACCATTTCATCAATTGCAGATTTAAAACTGTAAATCTACATTGCTATTCTTAAACTTGTCAGTGATTGCTCTTAACAACTTTGAAGAATGATTTTGAATAGTATAATTTAGAAATAACACTTTGATAACCAAATGGAACATCCACGATGCATGAGTGTTACTTGTGTGAATATTTGATTGACGATAACGTTCAATTAGACGTGTTTGTCGCCATTGTGATCATAATGCACCACGTCCTCTTATCAACACGATACAGGTTGCCTGTACTAGTGACGGGCGCGTTCTGTCCTTATTGATATATTTATCGATTCATTTTTATCATGTGCTCGCTGCTTTCTTTTGAAAACCGAAAGAATGGATTTTGTATCTTTTTCCATGTTTACAGCATGATTTCATGTACTTATTTATTATGTAACTTTTAGGGCGTCATGCAAGGTCTTCTGCCTGATCAACTACATGTCACTGATACAACGTTAACATAAACAAAACAAGAGCCTCGTGGACTACATGCTCAACCTGATTAACCGAGATCTGTTTTGCCATCAAAAAGATTTTTTTCAATATTGCCCTCATTTTCATAATGAACAGCGCGGGAGAAAACGGATGGATTATGGAAAACCCAAACCAAAATCCACTATCTGATTGAAAAAAAGAAATTGTCATAAGTTTGAAATGTGTACATTTTACCATTGGTTGTTAATAATACACAAGGCAACGAATTGTTGAAATATTGCGGTCTGTTAGAAAAAAGTCAAACTTGCATTGGATCAATTAAGGCACATTAGTTTAATATTGAACGTGTTAAGTCGACTCAGCGAACTCTCTATTTGTTATCAAAAAATGCAACCGTGGCTTTTCTTATCTTTCAAGAGAATAAGAGGCAATGCGCCCACCTATTAATGGAAGTTCGGAAAACCTTATGCAAAAATAAAAAAAAAATAGGCAAAATTGTAAGCATTTTCCATTGTCAGAAGTTCGTATCATGCATGGTTTAAATCGCATGTTATATGTAAGCAAGTTGATCAAGTCGTCTAATCAGCTAGACACAAAGCTAATCTGTAAAATATATAATTTTCGGTAGAAGGTTCGTATACCTCTGGACTACAATCTATATTCATTTTATGTTTTGGTGACCAACATCTTATTTTTCATATATGCTAAACAATGAAAATATATATGACAAGAAAACATGTGCAAAGCATATATTTCCGATGAGTAGACATTTTATCACCTTGTTCAACCCATCTTTAGCCCAATATATTACTTGTTAATAACTTGAATCCATATATATATAGGATGCTTTATATCAATTATAAAAATGTTCTTCCTATTTTAGCCCCGATCCTAACATTTTTTTTGTTTAAATTATCCCCGATTTATCTTAGAAGATTCGTATTAAGGTCCCAAACTTATAGAAGGGCATGTTTAAATGGTAAACATGTGAACGTGTTCTTTTGACCAATAACCTTAGCCTTCAAGGTCATGATCTTTCTGGGCCCAGGGCAACAATTCTGTGGATACTGGGTCAGACGTTAGGGCCCGGGACAAACTATTCTTGGACGGACGCCGAGGAATTGACAGACAGAATCCATTCCATAATACGTCTTCTAAAAACGAGCGTTTGAAAATAAAATTTCATTGTTCAGAAAAAAACAACAACAAATCAATTATAGCGCTCATTCTTTTCAGCAGAAGAATTTTAAATGCTATCATTCAACAATTCAATTAACCGCGCACAAATAGATATTTTAATTATTCGATGAGAGTTTAATAAAACTGTATGCGCTGATCAATATGAATTAGATAAACTATGTAGCATTCAAATTATTAGATATACGTGTATTTCAATGCATTGAGTTTTAGGTTTAAATTTGGCGATCCATAATCTTAACACCACCTGGATGGAACTCATTGCCGTCATATGTTCCAAAGACCTGTCGATGATCTAACTTTCTAAATGTACGCGTCAGCACTTTGCGAAGTTGCAAATCCACTACTTATTTAACGACTTAAGTTTGACTCGCCACTCCGAGCACGGCTCGAAACGCACGACTCCCGATCACGAAGCTAGAGTTCAACCACTTAAGCCACCGTGACCAGTATTCTTTATTCAAACTATTCCACATGATGTAATAAAAAACCGACAACATCATTTTTTCAAACCAAGATTTTCCACCAAATAGCATGTACAGGAAATTTCATTGTTATGGTTTGCATTGAAACATATACAAAGCCAACAACAAAGGAAACATAATACGTATACACAGGCATAGTAAATATCATAACATATAATGTTGATGAGGATAACAGGAGACCATACTATTGGGACTATGTTTAAAAATATACATCATATAACTACGGATGTTTCAATCGTAATGAATATTTTTCCTACAAAGGGTATAAGAAAGCTTGTATCTAGATGTAACACAATTCCGGTCGATAATTTTACAACTTGATACACCTTACAGTGCCTTTACCATTCCCCACCCACAGAGTTAGACCCATACAGAGACAGTTGCGAATGACCGACGACACTTCATTCTCAGTCATAAAGATTTCAGAACTCCCCCGTCAGGACTCAGTAGAATGAACCACGGTATTGAACGGGTCAGTAACAAGGATAGTACAGCGGAGTTCACACGCCACGTCATATGTAAGAAGTCCTCACTCAGGTTCTGTCCGTGATAGACAGACCTCAGACGACCAGACAAGACAAATCACCACGTGACCCCAGTATCAGATGTAGATTTCACAACACAGATATCAGAGTTACGTTCTGGTTGGACTCTGCCAGGTGCAGTTAAACAGTCTGGTCTTGACCGTCCTCCTGGTACTCGTACTCACGAATGACGTCACGGTCAACGTCATGTGTCTCACCAGACGTTTGATGTGGTGAATCTATGTAAATGCGGTCTGATTAACATTATCCCGCAGCGTGACTAGAAACCGCCAATCCGTCCAGTGACGGACAGATTCCTTCCGCGTTCCACGTGGACGTGTACTGACGGGACTGTGGAGGACGGATCCTGACGGAGACAGGACGGCTGATTGGTTTCATTTCTCATTGTCAGTGAAATAAAACATCACCGGTATCTGTCACACAGAGGCCAGCCGGCCGGATAACATCGTATTTATGTTTCTTGTCGCCTGTTGTTGATATGTGTCAATGTATTTCCGATTCATCGAAATTTGAACATAACTTTCATTTCTCCACTGAAAAGCATTTAGAAGTAAAAATGGTATTCATCACTGTATTGAAATGAGTTTGTTTCAGTAACACTAATATCATCTAAATCAAACGTCTGCCCCACAGGAATCCAATTCGTCATCTCGGAATTCTCTTACTTGTGATCGTCAATGAAAATTCACAGTCAGTTTTCCTGTTCACATCCTCAGCAAGACACCAGTTTTAACAGTCTCTGTTGATTTTCAATAAAAGTAGTGATCGGAACATAGGCTGCTAAGTTTTCCTCCACATCAATTTCACTGCTTCTTCATAAGATCTTCTCTTTGTTCTCTCGGCTTGATTTTTTCAAAACGATTCACCTGCTCCGCCCTTCAGAGATTGTCTCCTAGAGTACTTTTCGTGACGTATTTGAATTTCTGTAAGGCTGCATAATTTATCCAAATGCTTCCGTAGTTTTTCTATCTCTTTGTCGCTTTGTTTTTCCATTTCTGTTCATCTTTGTGGATGCCTCTTCGATCTTTCGTGCATCCTCGGTACTTGCTCTTCCTTAATGGTCTTATAAATCCACGGAGTTGTCTCCTCCTTGACTGGCCGCCTTGAGTATTGGACTGCCAGTCATCGTCTTTGTTGGTCCTTTTGCACAGTCCGTACCACGATATGTCACAACAGTCTCCAGACCCATGTCAATAAAGTCGCCATGTTTGTCGCACGTCGGATGTGTATCTGAGGAGTCCCGATTTAAAAACTCGGTTCACTCTTCCGCCATT
>CAJDSM010038855.1:13871-25681 GCA_903981925.1 Ostrea lurida
GTTTTCTGGAGGAAAAATTCACCAAATTAATGTATGATATTGAAGCCAAAACACAAATTTAAAGTAATGTTTATCATATTGATAACTTTTAGAATACACAAATTCATGAAAAAATAAGCAAAAATATAGTCATGAGGTCATCGGGGTGGGGGATGTTGTACATGTACATATCAATGTACAATAAATGAATTTGATGGAAAGAAACATTTTACTATAAGAGTAAAAAGTGTAAGTATTGTGTAGATTTATAAACCAAGATACATGTCTTTAAGTATTGAAACTTATTATGCTACCATCTTCCAAGCAGAAAAACTGTGATGGTTCTACAGGGAATATATTTCTAATCTGTTTTAACCAAGCACATGCAATGACATGTAGAATGGTGTAATAAAGAAAGATAGATTTACCAGTATGTGTGTATTCTTTGTCGATCAGCTTGTAACTTTGTGGTTACAGGTGAATTGCATGCAGATTTCTGGTCTGCTGGGACAGATCGAGCTGGAGGGGAAACGCCCCCCTCTGATGCTGAGTGGGAAGACACTGCCCTCCTTTCTAGCTTACGATACTTCACCTCGGGCTGGGGGATTCGTAGCTGGGAGGTTCTTGACTGGAATTCGACCACAGGAGTACTTCTTCCATTGTATGGCAGGGAGAGAGGTAATATCTTAATTGTGCATTGGTCGGAGTCCTTTGACTGATTTATTTGAAAATATAGCATAATTTGATCATTTTTATGCCCCCTTGATCTAAGATAAGGGGGGGGGGGGGCATATTTTTTTTGTCCGTTCTTCCTTTTTTTCTTGGCCCTTCTTTTTGAAACTTTACCCTGGGCTATACCTTTTGAATGGTTTTAAAGTCTTGGGGTTTTGATATTTCACATGAATATTCCTCATGACAAGCCCTTTCCATCAGTACCAAATTTTTTACCTCTTGATCTTGAACTTTGACCTACTTTTCAAAACCTTTAACATTGGCCATAACTTTTGAATGGGAAGAGATGGGGTCTTGATATTTCACATGAATATTCCTCATGACAAGCCCTTTCAACTGGTACTAACATTTTTGACCTACTGACCTTGACCCTTGACCTACTTTTCAAAGATTTAAACATTGTCCATAACTATGAAATGGTGACTGATAGGGCTTTCATATTTACTTGTGTATTCCTGGTTACAAGCCCTTTCAACTAGTACNTAAATGGTGACTGCTAGGGCTTTCATATTTTACTTGTGAATTCCTGGTTACAAGCCCTTTCAACTAGTACCAAAATTTGTTACCTTTGCACTTTGACCTTCTTTAATTATCTAACTTTTGAATGGTAAGGTATAGACCTTTCATAATTCATTTGCATAATCCTTATGACAAACCTTTTCCACTGGCATGTGGAATACAGGGGCATTAGTGTTTCACAAACACATATTGTTTGTCATTAAATGGGCGAAAAATTGTTCTTTGCTGCTAAACAAACAAAACAATAAAAAACAAGAAAAAAAAAGAACCAACCAAGAACTGGATCCTTTCATTTTCTCAATTTAGGGTTTGATAGACACGGCAGTGAAGACCAGTAGGAGTGGTTACCTGCAGCGATGCCTGATTAAACACCTGGAGGGAGTCATGGTGAACTACGACATGACAGTGAGGGACAGTGATGGAAGCATTATACAGGTGAGGCTCCTTAGGCGTGAACACGTGAGGGAAAGCATAAACAGTGAGGCTCCTTAGGGGCCAGTGATGGAAGCATATACAGGTGAGGCTCCTTAGGGAAGTGAGGGAAGTAATATGACAGTGAGCTCCGAGGCGAACAGTAGGGAACAGATAACAGCGAGGCTTAGGGGGCGGGGAACAGTGAAGAGGAAAGCATTATACAGGAGGCCCTTAGGGGGACAGTGATGGAAGCATAATACAGTGTGAGGCTCCTTAGGGAACAGTGAGGGAAAAGCATTATACAGTGAGGCCCTCTAGTGGAACAGTGAGGAGACAATTATCACCGTGAAGGTCCTTAGGGGAACAGAGGAAGCATTATACAGGTGAGAAGAGAGGAGGGGAACACAAATCGGTACTACCTAGTGAAGGTACTCGGCCCTGGAACAGTGATGGAAGCATTAATACAAGGTTGCAGGCTCCTTAGAGGACAAAATGGAGAACATATGACAGGTGAGAGTCATGGTGAACCATGACAGTAGAGACAGTGTGGTATTTACACACGGAATAAACTAAATTAGAAAAATTGCTGATGTTATTACTACCTTGCTGCCTATTTAGATTGTGATTTATTTACTACCTGTTTGCCTGTGCTATTGTGAGTTTTACTATGAGATGGTTTGGATGTTCCATGTGCTTCTTCCCCGAGACCAATTCCCTGTTTCTGTTTGACAACCCAGTAAGATAGAAGGCTGGTGGAGGCAATCGACAAGAAGTCACGAAGAGGGAAAAAGTCAGCCTTCCTCCTGGAATAAAGTTGATTGAGGAAACTTTGCATTCAATGATTGAGTAAATATTGACCAGGCTAAATTCAAATGTAACGGTAAATGTATGATATCTTTTTAACAATAGAAAATCTAGAAAAAAGTACTTGTAAATATCAAATGTATTTTATAAAGTAAATTATAGTTTATGAATTATACTAAAGTCAAACAAATATGATGGAGAATAAACTCAAAGTCAAGAACGCAGAAAACAGAAAGAAAGCAAATCGTACGAATCGTTGCACTCCATACACTACCTCTAATACGTTCCTTTTCGTAGGCTACTACTCCTAGTACAATATTCAGTTATTTCACTCCTCGAACCGGCCCTACGCCTCCAGCTGACTTTCTGTCTTATCACTTTACCTGGATCAAGGTAGCATAGGATGGCGGTGCGCCTGCGTTCAAGGATGAGTGTGATGCTTACTCATTCTCACAACTCCAGCACCTTAATAGCACCTAGGCCTTTTCTTCCGCTTTTTCCAACACCCGCCATTGTCGCTTCAACCCCCTCCGAGATACACGGACAGGACTCGTGAGGATCGGCAGGGACGATCGGCGCGAGAGCCGGAGTACTGCATCTGTATTCTGGAGACTATTCTGCTATTTCCTGGAATATTCCAAAGGTAATCTTGCAGGAGAATTGGTAATTTAATCACAAGACATTGGGTTAGAGACTGGGGGACACGCCAAGGGCGCTGTCACACGGGAGATTATAGGGACCAGGCTGGCAAATGTCTTGGAGGAGACCGAGAGAGAGAACAGGTTATAGAGGGAGTTGATAAAAACACACATAAAACAAAATCACATAACTATAATACATAATGAATATGTGTATCAAGCATATTGAAATCAAGTACATTGTATTGAGGAATGCGGTATAATACCCCTCTGTTGTAAGATAACCAGGTATACAAAGGTATACTACGGTATGCTCACTGTTATATATTATGATTATCGATCTCGGAATAAATGTCGAACACTCCGGATTATTGTCTGCCGAACTGAGTTGGCGGTCCCCTGTATTGCAATACGTGTCTCAAGTATTTATCTAATATTAATAGGAAATTATTACCTAAAACATCGGAAAAGTATCTCTGCACACCACGGAAATCTCGAAACTACTCCGGTTATCCTCCCGAAGTATATTTTTAATAAGTCCCACCAAGAAGTTTTACAATGTTTGAATTTAATTTTTGATATGTCCTGCTATTCTATGTGTTCCGAGAATATCTAATGAACCTAATGATTGTTTCAACGGTTCGTTGCTTCGAACATAAGCAATGAATCATTGGCTCCGAGTAGATCTACTAATCCACAGTGAACTGACGTTAGATTGATAAATCGGACATTATGGACGGGATATCATACATTGCACCTAGTAAGTTGAAACTGTAAGTAAGGCAGAAACGAAACGGAAATTGTAAACTTCCCAGTCACCGATAGTAAGTGTACAAGAGAAATGATTCTTTTTGGGACCAATCGCCATTAGCTTGACCTTTACGGTAAACGATATTCACAGAACGCTGCGTTGCGCAGACAAAGATTAAGGTGGACCAATGGAAAATACGACAATAATGAAAATTATGCGATTCGAATATAACATCTATTTAATTTGAATGCCCAATAAGAATCAATCTTGGCTATATTTTAGAGCTGGGACTCCACTAGAAGTTATATAGACCCCACTGAGAGAGCACTCACTGATTCAGGACGATTAAACATTTCATAAATTTAATTGATCACGTTTGACTCGGTCATCACGTGGGTTTTTGCAAAACTCCCACGCATATATTTGAGTGAGTTGTTGAGTAGGTTGGAAGAGTGATTATCATATATATGATTGTCAATATTACAAGGGCATCATTGGGATGAATCCTAACTTGATTCATGAATGTTTTTATAAACCTCTGTAGTTTAAATGGATTACGTTGCATTCCTTTAACAGATTTTTGACCTTATAATGGTTAACAAATGATATATTAGGTATCGTATGTTGAATTTCTTACCAGTCATCTGCACCTCGATTTTCAAAATAGACAATTTATTTCTATGATTTCATTAGGAGTGCAACGCTTTTCAAAATGTTATATTTATATTGGTTTCGTGTTTAAACAACAAACAGTGTGTGGTGTATTCGAGGGCATGCCCTTGTAATGAATCGATATGCATGGACCCACCCATGACTTCAACAGTACTATTGAAGTAGATCAGTCGGTGCACGAGAGAGAGATATAATATGATGAGCTGCACACACACGAATTATATTTTAGTGATTTATAAGGTGGGCATTGTGCTCAAATTAATTGTCTTTTAAAATTCCAATCAATTAATTATGCATTTTACATCTAAAATTATATTTTTTTTGTTGACAAAAACATTGATACCCGCACCTCTAGATCACGAAAATGCGTCACACCTAGAATGGGGCATGAACGTCATGCTATAATAAGATGCATTCGTGATGATTGTTTTGTTATATCTGAGGGCGTCAGACTATCCTCACAGACCAACCAAAGCGTTTAATGTAAGTTTTGGTGTAGTACTATACTTCCCGTGCATTAAATAAACAATAATATTCTAAATTACAGGTTAATAATTGCCAGTGTACCGATATTTTGTTGTTATTGTGTGATGTCATAATACCATTCCTAATTTAAGAATATTAGGACATCGCCCCTTACTTCAGCCTTAATCTGTGCTGGCGTGGGTAAGTGTGTTTATAAATCACGCTACAAACTTATACTCTACTTAATACAAACTAGTACAAACTGCAAAAACGTAAAAAAAACCTGGTCCAAAGTTAATTTATCAATTAAAAAGATCATGTTTTCCGTAAATATGGGTACGATGATTTTTTTAATCGCCACTATCACACATTCTCAGGACGAACCAGGATAAGCAATCCAATGAAGGACTCCGGTCCTGTAGTTGGATTATCTTGGTCAGTTAATGAAATTGGAAGTTCATACATCAAGAAAACTAATTTTCAAGGCAGTAAATGACTGTGAAGAAAGTAAACTGATCAAAAGCGGCCCATACGCCAAGAAAATAGGTGTTCCCACGCACCAACCTTTCGACATGACTGAAAATGATCAATAAAATTAAACGATGCCGGTGAAATGAGACTACGTTTGGCCCAAAGCGATAGTGAGATGGGTAACTCAAAACAAAAAGGAGATATTGGAAGTTTAAACTTCGATATCCGAACCCACCGATATCTCAGAACTTTTTTCTCCGTCCTAATAGAGTTCGAGATAAATGAAGGTTTGACTGTATAAAAAACATGGTTTTATTTACACTGTCTCTCTTTAACGTGAAGTTTATTTTTACTGTAAATATGGAGTAGAGATCGGTGGTGGTGCTATATTAATATGCGAGTGTTGTGTGTTTTAGCAGGATTTAAGTACACCTGAGACTTGATGCCACGGGACGTGCCAGACCCGTCACTTGATAGCGCACGTAGTAGATATGGTATATATCGGGCCTATTATAGAAAGAGATGAGTATAACATTGACTGTTTGAGGCAGTTTGTCATGAATTTTGTAGTACCTGAGACTTGATGCCACGGGCTCCAGACCCCGTCAGATGGCCGAGCGGTAGTGTATAGACCTTTTCAATGATGTATACAATTAGACTTGTTTGAGCAGTTTGTGTCGTGAATTAAGGTACATGAGACTTGTGGCCCACAGGCTTCCAGAGCCCCGTCACTAGTGTGTAAGAGACCTTTTAGTGATGAATTATAATCATTGACTGTTTTGGCAGTTTGTCATGTTTTTAAGTACCATGGACTTGATGTCAGGGAGCTCCAGATCCCCGTCACTTATGTGTGTATAGCCGTTTACAACGGAAAGGAGTACTGCCCGAAAAAGCTTCCTACAAGGAAGAATTCAACACCAAAAAATTCAGTCAAATGAGCTGAAATGAAAGGTGAAATGCCTGTAATACTTTTAAATGTTATCAAATGGATATATTATTCGTGTTTAATTGTAATCTTTAGTTTATTGGTGTACATAATTAAGTAAAATCAGGGAATCATTACTCTTGTAACTCTCTCTGTGTCGGAGAAGGACCTCATGAGGCTGTTGTGTTTGTATAAGCTGAGCCGTTCCTTCTGTAGCCCTGCGGGAAAGCCTGTGGGCCTTCTGTGTGCTCAGGTAACATACTAAACTTATCATTGCGGGGGGGGGGGGGGGGGCGGCGGGGGCGGGGGGGGGCGGAGGGCCGCGAGGGCGTCTTCTGTCAGCCCGGGGAAGCTGTGGGCCTCTGTGCTCGGCTCGAGGTTAAACATCACTTATTATCATTGGGGGGGGGGGGGGGGGGGGGGGAAGAGCCGCTCTCTTCTGTCCAGCCTGGGGAAGCTGTGGGCTTCTGTGTGCTCAGTAAACATCACTATTGTTGAGCTAATTGTCATTGGGGGGCAAAATTGAGTTCACCATAATGAGAAACGAGAGAAACAACCTTTTTTTTGCTGATATTTGCTATTTGTGTACCATTTAGTTTATTCATCAGAATTCATGAATAAACATTGTTTGACAGAGTTAATATTTTTGTTAAAAGGTGCTTAATTGCTGGTGTATGCTCAGATTTTTGACCCACGAGTTAAGTGAATCTGTTTTCAGTCTGTAGGAGAACCCTCCACAACAAATGACCTTTGAACTAACCTTTCACTTTTGCTTGGTTCGTGGGTGATGAATGTTGGAAACATTGGGTATTCTCGACTGGTATAGATCCCTGATGGTGGCCTTCTAGATAAATCAAAACACCGTCCAATGGAGGTGCGCCATTCCTTGCCCAATGTCAAGACAAGGCCAAAAATCTACAAACAAGTTCAACAAGGTTGGTGCTATCAGAGGTTCGTAGCAAGGTATTCATTCTCAATCACTGGATTTAAATGTCGTGTGTTCCTGAATTTGCTTTGACAGACAATTGAATGAAAGTGTTCGTATGTAGCAATGTTTCATGTCGAATTTATGTTTGATCTTGTTTTCAAGGTGTTAGAAAAAGTGACAGTGAATGAATACCTGTCTTATCAGTGAATCTAGTCGAGAGGTGAGGATGAGAATGGAAAACAAATTCATATGTTGCAATGCATTCAGAATGAGACATCATGATATATTTGTATGACTACTACTTGTTTTAACATTTTTTCTAACCCATAATAATAATTAGCATTATCTTTACTGACATAATTTCCCAACCCTTTTCAAAAGGTGTTATTTGTCGTTTAACCAAAATCATTATTGTGCGCAAATAAATATGTCGTCTATAAGCATAGCCTGGTAAAGTGCTAAATTTTAAAATTTTCTTTTTGTAAAAAAACAGAAAATTAAATTGAATAAAGCTGTTTGGTGATCGATTGTGCAGATAACATCATCTGTTCAAATAAAAGCATGTGTTTTATATCAAGCTGGTATAAGTTGTACACTTTAATGGCAATTATGCATTAAACTCAGTTAGATTAAAGAGGAAATCAAGCTAAATTCCCATTTATCAGTGTTACGTTGTCATAATAGAAGTTGCTCGCAATTTACGAAGTACAGAGTATAGTATTTGGCATTCCCATTCCAAATTTATATGATCAAGTGGACATTGCTATGCAGAATGTCAAAAATCAAAGACAATTACAGGCACGTGAAAACATTGACAGGTCTGAAGGCTGTTGGCGGAGACACATCAGCCTAAAATCGTTGGTCAGCTTAAAAAACCAGAGCAAGAGGGGGTTCCACACATCTGAAGTGCATGAGTGAGACCCTCTGAGGCAGTGCAAGGGGAGTTCAATTCCTTTAACATGCAAATCATCATTCAGTACGACATACACACTACAAAGCGAAGTCTTCCGTCTCCCAAGTGTTTCTAGAAATTACATTCATTATACTATAGCATCGCTTGTGCACATCCAGATACAATCTACAAACGACTGTTTCCCTTCAAATATGTATAGAAAATCACTCCCAAGTGTTTCCCTAAAAATTTTTTCCTTTTCCTTGCACACATCCCCATAGAACGTCATTCCCTTATACAGACCATACTGTTTTCCTCCTGGACATTGTAATTAAGTTAGACTGTGCCTCCACTTGAGAATCAATATTGAAAAATACTTGTATAACGGGTTTTTTTTTGCGTTATCCACAAATTTTGGCGAAAATCTGCCAAAACACTGCTACTTTTTATTTGCGTGTTCCTTTGGTTTGCGATTCTTGGTACCGGGGCGCGGCTTGTAGTGCCGATGATGAGAAGCCGCGCGCAATCAGGAAGACATCTGTAGACGTGACATGACATAAGGTGGTGTGAAAGCGGTTAAGCATAATGCACAGGGGTTGGTGGTAAATTTTACGGCACAGAATTTAAACTGGTTTGGCCGGATGCAAAAATACTCGGAAAAAGTGAAGTTTAGCTTATCGCGGCGAAAAAAACCGGGTTATACGGTACATGATCTGGCTTTTTAACATAAAAGATAATTATGGTTTGATATGGCAGCAGGTGACCTTTAGTTTTTGTTCATGTAGACATAAATTCATGTGGCATGGTGCCAAAACAATGATGATTCATATGTATATATAAAGAAGAGAAAATGATGGATCATTGAAATGTTTTATGTGTTTGTCACTTCAGTCCAGCGTTTTCGTGTCTTCAAACCTTCGATTTAATTTCCTGCGGCAAGATTTTACCGTGAAAAGAGAGACTTCATGTCACTCCCCTCATTGCAATTCCTGAATTTTATGGAGAAGACTTATATTCGGAAATTTACTGGCAAAAATGTAAAAAGAAGATTTGAGTGATTTTCCAAAAGCAAGGTAATTCAAAAAGAAAAGTTCTTGCCATTGATGTGACATAGGTCTACATGTGTGTTAATTATACCACCCCGCAAACGAAGGTTTGGGGGGTATGTATAGGGTTTCACCCTGTCTGTCTGTCTGTCCTGATCCGGCTGTCTGGTCCGAAATACGTTGGTTGTCCGCAAACTCAACTCCTAAACGACTTGCAGGGATTTCCATGAAACTTTGTTGGAGTGTTAAGGAATACATAATGGAAATGTGCAGTATTGTATTGTGAATTTTGTTTGGACAATTTTTGTAAAAAGATATGAAAGCGTTTTGGGACTTAGGCATTTTTCACACCGAAAATACCTATGTATCAGTGCGTTGTCCGCAACTCTCCTAAACGCACTTCAGGATTTTCCA
Source organism: Ostrea lurida (assembly GCA_903981925.1). Taxonomy (NCBI): domain Eukaryota; kingdom Metazoa; phylum Mollusca; class Bivalvia; order Ostreida; family Ostreidae; genus Ostrea; species Ostrea lurida. Next base: position 23,522 of record CAJDSM010038855.1, read on the forward strand.
ATGAAACTTTATGGATGTGTTAGAATACATAATGGAGATGTGCATAGTCTGTCAAGGAATTTGGTTTTGGACAATTTTGTACAAGATATGAACTTTGGACTTAGGCATTTTCAACCAAATACCTATGCATCAGTGCGTTGTCCGGCAACTCCTCCTAGAACGACTTTAAGGATTTTTTAGAAGACTTTGTGGAGTGTTAAGATATATAAATGGATGTATGGTTTGCATATGAGTATATATATATGGGGTCCAAATTGTGGTTGATATCCGAGAAAGGAAGAGGCACGTGGGTACGCTTAGCAGCCATCTCTGATTCGCGGCCGATAGATGTATGTTAACGGCCTATGCATCAGTGTGTTGTCCGCAACCCTCCTAAACGACGTTGCCAGGAATTTTTATGAAAGCTTTGTGGAGTGTTGAGAAATATATAGATGGGAGATGATGTGCATATTGTCAGGAATGACTGTTAGAAGGAGTTTGGAGTGTAATCCTCATACTAAGATATGAAATATCGGCGTGTGCTTCGATTAAAGCCGCATTTTTCAAAGCACTAGGTCGTCAGCATTAGTGCATCGTCCCACGACAACTCCTCGCTATGAAGTAGTATAAGTACTATAATCACTTGATGTGATTAAGAAGGTGTGCTGCGTTGATGGTATGCTGAGAAAATCTGTTGTGTTCATGTATGTAGTGTGCCCCGCGGGGTTATTAAGTCCCGATAGGCACAGTTCTAGTTTCATAATGTTAAAGAACTATATATTGTTTATGGGCCTTCCTTGGTTTCTGAAAAATGCTTCATTGTTGGGGAGGCCCAAACTATTTCTTGAGTGTATGTCCAGTTTTCTAGAAAAGTTAAAAAATGAATAGAGATGTTTTGTGGTTTGTTTTCTTTTATCTCCGTTGTAACAAAGTTGTGGAGGGATATAGTGATGTTGCTTCATATGTGTGTGTGTTTTTGAGTACAGAAGTATGTCAATAATGTGTAAGATTTACAAAAATTTATACGCGAGGGGGGGGGGGGGGGGTCATCAAACTTGTTCCCCATGGTTTAGTGTCAAATCCCTATTGATTTTCAAAATCAAAAGGTTATAAAGGCTATTGAAGGATTAAGATCCTTCTTCAGACAAAAACTATAGAAACTAAGGGTTCTTAAACTTTTAAATCTTTGCACATTTATTTTCATTCAGTGTGATCTGTCTAACCTTATTAATTTCCAAGGTTCCAAGGCCACTAAATGGCCATTTTGATATCTTAGTTAGGGCCCCGCCAGAATGCGGATGACCCCTATAGTGAATTCACATTGTCGCGTTCCACGTCTGTCTGTCTTGTTCGTTCCGTCCGGCTGTCCGTCACATTTCGTCTCGAAGCGATAAACTGAAGTTGTGATGCGATAACTCAAAAAAAGTTTTTATTGTACAGTTTGATGAACTTTGCCAATTGTGACTCTACAATAAGAGGCAAGAGTGTATAAATTCTGGGTTCCGTCTGCCGTACCGTTCGTCATTGGTCCGTAAAACAATTTTCGTCTGTGATGCGATAAATGAAGTTGTGATGCGATATTTCAAAAAGTTTTTATTGTACAGTTTTGAAACTTGCACAATTGTACTGCTACATAAGGAAAAGGCAGAAAGTGTATAAATTTGGTTCTGTCCGTCCGTGAACTTTTTTTGATGTGATGTGATAACTCAATAAGTTTTTTATTCGTACAGTCCAGACACTTTTGCACATTTGTACCCCTACAATAGTGGCAGAAGTGTATGAAAATTCTGGGTGCCACAGCGGCCACATGAGCACCTTGTTTGTCCTGTCAGTCCGTCTGTTCGTTCAACATTTTGTTGTGATGCGAATAACTCAAAATGTTTTGTATTGTACAGGTTGTTGATACTTTGCATAATTGGTACTCTGCAGAGAAGAGGCAAAGTGTATAAATTTCTGGTTCACGCAGCAACCTTCATTTACAAGATGTCATTTCCTTTGATAGCCTCAAGCGGGGCCCTTGCTGACCATGGTCAGTTTTTCTAGTTGGGTCATCATGTCCATCTTGATGTTGATTTCTATGCTTCTTTTAAATGTATGATCGTCATCAAGTAAAAAACTATACTATTGAAATTTGTGATTCAGAACCATGGCGAGTAGTGGACACATCAGAAATCAACACAT
>CAJDSM010038858.1:2978-20146 GCA_903981925.1 Ostrea lurida
GACCAGTGTAGTTAAAACTAACCAAAGATTAGTTAAATATATAAATTCCATTGTGGTCGATTCAGTTGACCAGTATTTGCCGGCATATACTGGAATTTACCGGCATTTCCTGGTATTTGCCAGTGGCATGGAAAATATGGATAAATACTGGCATTTTGCCAACCCTGCCAAGAAAAGAAAGTATCACATGTTTTTTCGGTGCTGGTACACTCTCTAGTAAATTTATGTATAGTTTCTCGTGTATTTGGGGTTTTCATTTTGTCCCTGGTTTTATTAATTCATCAGAAATTTGGTCGTTCCTCGTGTGTCTCTAACTGTTCATTGATGAGTGGATTGTAAATTCTGTGCATTTCGGGCAGATTGTGAGGACTCAATTTCCTTTGCGTAATTGTTAATTCAATGTCCTGTGGAATGTTCTGTTGACTTCTGAAGACCTGTTGTATTGTGTCATCGGTAATTCTTTTAAATTCTGGATACTAGTTTTCAACAGAAGTACTACCATACGTCACACCCAAATCGTCACAATTGAAGACATCACAATCCTCACATGATAGAACATTCCAACATCCCACGCACTACTCTACTAGTGCATTATAAAATACGAACTCATATTTGTAAGCCCGTTTTTATAATGCTCATAAAATTATGGAACTATGGACTATTAGATAAATTGTAATACATGTATATATTTCTGTCCACATGATAGACATTATATAATTAATTGTAAAACAAACTCTGTAAACAATCATATATTTTATTCTCATCTCCATGTTGTTAAGTCGCCATTATCACTTTGTTTATAGCAACGCTCCGGATTCTATGTATATTTATAGAAAAGCGCGTCCAAAATTCTTACTTCATTAGTGAATTTATCCTTATAATTTGTTCTGATGATGACCGTCTAAGGTCGAAATCGGTCAACCAAAATAAATTCACAGAGCATTCTTATGATGTGTTGGTGATCTGTTTTATTACTTGAAGTTTTACTTCTGGTAGCAGCTATTGAATACCGCATGGTATCCACTCATGAGAATCTACCGTATTTTTAACCTGAAGGTGTTGGTCTCCAGTTTTTATGCTTCGTAAATATTCTGTTAAGACATATTGAACAAATGTTATTTAATTTTGTGAGATCTATATTATGATATTAAGAAATATGCTCATAGCTCACCTTCATGGACAAAAAAATTTGAAGATGCTACCTGCAACTCGACTATAGTATCCCTGATGCCAGGGTTTTGATTTTCAAGATCTGATACAGAAATTGTGTTGACCCTTGCATTTGAAAAATTATTGCTTTCAATTTTAACCTAAGGGATTTCCTTCATTGGACTTACTGTAGGCTGGGGCATTCGTGTCGCACCGACACATCTAGTTTATGTACATGTATCAAAGACTGGAGATGATATTTTTTTGGTCCTGTCTGTCTGTTTCTCATAACTTTAAAATGTTACTGGTAGGGCTGTCATATTTTACATGTGCATTCCTTGTGAGAAAAGTTTTCTATTTGTATCAAAGTTTTTGACCTATACTTTTAAGAAATTGAATCTAAGCAATTTCTCCTGAGACAGCTTTCATAATTGGGTCACCTCAAGTGTCCTATTGCAATTGATCAGCCTGCATCTATGGTCTGTCGTGTATTAACAACTGAACAGTTTTACATTCTCGATAAAACACTACCATTCTAATTCTTTTCAAATTTGGTTTGGAGCATCTATTGGACAAAGGAAACATAAAATATAAAGAAGGTGTTGCATATATATCATGGTGATTTCCCTAAAAGATCGATAAAATAAAGTTATTCATATATATATAGTAAAACCAGTGGATTTACTGGATTACTTTTTGTCTTGATTCCAAAATATAAGAAAATAAGTCTAAAAGGTGTGTATTGACAAGAATTGGTCAAAATGAATTAAGTTGAAATCACGCAGGAAGCGATTTATTTGATATGTCCCAAAATACAGGGGAATCCCCGAATTCAAGAAAAACTGCCTGCTTGAAACAGAATAAATTTAGTACAAAAATGCCCTTTGAGATTTTCTTACTGATGACTCGTGCAAACAGTTAGTGGTGCAATTGTTCATTATGCTGAGCCACTTGGATTTATTGCCAACAGTGTCCTGAACTGGATTGCCCAAATGTACCATCAAAAGACTACAGTTATTACAAAATCTCGCGGCAAAACTTGTGCTCAAAGGTGGAAGTCAAGCTGACAGTTCTACGAGGCTTAAGCGTTTTACACGGCTTACCTTGTTCATGTTTGGATTAAATTAAAGTTGCAGTATTGTTTTTAAATGTCTTCATGATAGCGAAGCCACGTTACCTTACGAGATATTGCTGCTAAGCATAAACGAACATCGCTTACAATATTCGCTCTCTTAAACAGTGAAGCAAAAACACTAAATGTCCCTGTCGCCAAATTGCAAAAACATTTGCGCATCAAGATTATTTGCAATATCTAGGATGCGAACCGTGGTGGATGAACTACCAACGAAACATTAGAGCAATCTGTGATTAAAATTTTCAAGTGCCAACTTAAACCGGTTTTATTTTACCAGTGCTTTTAACTAACTTTTATTCTTACATAGACACTTGCCTTGAATAATTGAGGCAGTCCAATTGAGTTTTCCATAAATATGATGTATTCTGTAGTTTTTAGTTTGTATTATACATGTACAGCACCATTGATTTACATAGTTTTTTAGCTTCACCTGACCAAAGAGCATATTTTATTGAGGATGAATATTACAAACCTCAATCTATTTTCAACACTTTAGAAGATGGCTGTGGCGTTTTTATTTTTATTTCTTTTAATATTAATACTACAGTTAAGAAATGCAAAATTTTGGAGAAGTATGTTTTCACTGGACAAGTGAAAGTTGAATACGATCATTTTTCACCACATTCTCGCCGATTGAAAGTTGACAGATTTTGCAGTGAATGAACGTGGTGCGCCAGAAAGTATGGACAAGTGGAATAAAAAAGTTGAATGTCTTATCCTGACAATTTATGTTTTCCTTTAAATTTCGAGTTGTCTTTTTCATCACACAACTTCTAGTCGTTTTTAAAATATTTTATTTCTAATTTATTAGCGTTATCACACGCACACTGTCCTAATAGGAAACAAGAACCGTTGGGTCTTGCTCTCATGTCGGCTTCTGTGAATGGTATTGTTAGCACTACGCAGGCATCTTAAGGCTGAATAAGCCGAGATAAGAATCAAATATAATATCCCTTGTATGGACGCACACAGGATGAAAACTGTAATAAATTATCTGCCAACATAGGTATATGCTAAAAACGAAATGATTATGATATCCTCTAACAGATTGCCAAAATTGCAACTGTTTATTTACAATCTTTTCAGAGGTGCAAGACATATTATTTTGAACTTCCTATTTGAACTTTAATAATGCCTTAAACTAACAAATGTGACATCAATGTCTTATTTTTGGTCGATTTCAAATAATAAGTGTGAGACAAAGAATTGAAACAACATAATTTTATCGCTGCCTTAGTGCCTGGAAAATCCAGAAGTATTTTAATTATGGCACTCTACGTAAGTAGTCTAAATTGATGAAGGTCCCCATTCTATCGTCTTGAGTGTCCAGATTAGGCGTTAGGGGAAAATCACCCTTCTGGCTACACCCCTCTTTCGGTCCTGCCATAGCTGCTTTGTTTTTAGGGGGGGGGGGGTGAAAAATTGCAATTGTTCAGGAAATTTTCTCTTTCGACAGCAACATTCTTATTTGAAGATGAAGCTAAATTATAGAGTCCCTGACTCCCGGGTGAGGCCAAATCTTGGTATTTGGTATATGTGATGTTTACGATTGTAAAGGCATTTGTTGCTCTCACACTACAATATGCTCTTCAATAGCTAGTATGCTACACATATACACATAAGTATATCACACATACTCCGGGTAACAATAGAACATCCATGAACAGACAGTACGATCTCTTTGTACTTCCTTGAAATACTAATGACTATAATAATACATCCTGGTAATTGGGCAAGTATACATTATGTCAGTGTTTCATCCTTGCAGGACGATATCTGGATATCAAGAAAGAAAGTAGGATGGAGGAATTTGTCATGTATTATGTATATGTTAAACATCGTAATTAAAATGTCTTTCTTTTTAATTTAGCAATATTCAGCTGATCTTAGTCCAGTACACAGTTTGACAATATTTGGTGGATTCAAGATGACAAAGTTGGAAAAATGAACATCATAAAGAGGAACCAACGACCTGGTAAGCTTAAAAGTGCATACTGTGACATTTGAGCTGCAAATTTTCAAATTTATTTTTGCAATATTTAGCTCACCTGAACCAAATTTCTGATCTACTTTTGTCTGGTCCGTATCTAGACCGTCTTTAACTTTTCACCACATTTTCAAACTTCTCCGACACGTGCTAAACCAAATTCCACCCAACTTGGTAGCAAGTCATCCCTGGGTAAGGATATCTCAAGTTTGTTGCCACATCACCAATGAGGACCAGCGTCCCATCAAAGGGGAGTAATGCACAAAAGAAACTAATTACGACAAGAAAAAAATAAAAAAAAATTCAAAGGCGATGGTGGTCAATTAATGAAATCTTCTCAAATGGTATTGCCACTGGGGCCCAGAAAAGCTGAAAATTAATATGAAATCTTTACACATGACATAGGGAGAGATTTCAAGTTTGTTGCTCAAACCCTTTGACTTCTCTCCACAACTCACTCCTACGCACTCTTTGTGGGGATTTTTGATGAAGAGTTGGGTACAAAGAAAGATACAAATGTGGAGGAGTAGATTATATGTGATATGTATAGGGGGAACTTGGTTGTGGAAGAGGATTTGTCTTTGAATGATGTTGTTTAATCCCTAGATGGGACATTTAAGTCCCCTAGTCCATAAAATATGATGGGCTGTTAGATCACATGAACCTGGCTTGGCCTAGTGCCCTATCTTTAAGTTTCTAAATGCATAGACTGGCCCCCGCAGCCCTTAGGATGGGCCCACATATAGGGTCGAGAAATTAAGGTTAAACATTGTTCACTAACATTATAGACATATGTTATACATGGTTAATTTGCTAGTCAATACCCGTTGTCCATTTAAAGGTAGAGACGGATAGTTTATCACGTGGTTGCGATAATTCGTGAATCCGCACGCGCTGCTTTCTGGCTTCATCAAAGCTCACGATATATCCTTTAACCGTAAAATCTACAGTCGAGCTCTAGTCTGATAGTCGTATACCTTTGTACAATGCCGTTTAAGTCTATGTTTACAACACTCCAAATATTACAGTTGACATCACACGATCCGCCTAAATTTAGTGCTACGGTTCTTCAAAATACGTAACTCGTTAACTGGACAGGACTATACGTAACAACAAATCTGACACGATAGTCTCGGTAAGAATATAAGAAGCCAGACCTATTTCAGCTATTTGCTTAACATATGCCAAGCAAAAATTTTTACGCCCATTCTTTTAGTTTCAAATATGCATGTGCGTATAGTTTATCGGTTTTGTTGGAGTTACCATTGCTTGAATTTCTTTCGATGCATTAAAATTTTTCATTTCTATGGTTTCCGATAGAGGAGCAAGGAGGAGAGAGAGATCGTAAAATGATCCCCAGAGAGAGAGAGAGGAGAGACGAGAGAGAGAGAGAGAGAGAGAGAGAGAAGAGAAGAGAGGGGGTCGGGGTCGTTCTGATGATCCTATGAATCACGTGTAGCCGAGATTACTAAATCCAACCCATCTACATTTCTTGAATGAATAATTGATCAAGAAATAATATGTTGAGACATGATAACACTGAAATATACGCTAGGATTACAAGAATATATTGTTTGGTATACGATGTGCAGCAGCATTATGAGGGTTTTACAGCGTCAAATTTTCTCTGAACGAATCTACCACTAAGGCTATTAAAATGTTACGGCTGGTAACTGGTAAATCTAGAGAATTGCAATATATGTATGACTTAATAAAAGCTTATATAGGGAAGGATGTGTGATTACCAGTCAGACTTCATGGTCGAATGAGCGAGTGCAAGCACAGGCAGGTCAACAATATAGTAATAAGAGATATAGAGAAACAGGGTAATTTATCTGGAATATCAGGATCGTTGGCGATGTGGAAAGAAGTGGGTGGTGTGTGTGTCATAACATACCTTATCATAACGAACAGCCACCAAATACCATGACTTTAACGATCAACCCACCTCCAACGTCCGCCGCTCCCGATTACTAAACCCAAAGACATTATACATCAAGATTAACATTCACAGTCACTTTTAGTTATGAACACACACATTATGTTACTTCCCTCTCTCACCCTGTCCGTTGACAACAACACACACAAACAACTGTTTAGCACCGACAGAAACAGTGGTGCCTAAAAGCAATTTCCACAAAAAAGGCGTCAAAAAAAATGACTGTCAACAAGCATACAGTATGCTTTTGCTGATTTATGGGCGGCACGAATCACGAGCGGGGGTGGAGGGGGGCGCCCGTGGGGCGAGGAGGGGGGGCGGGGATCGGGGGCGCTGGGATGATCCGATATCAGGCAGAAAATTAAAAAAAAAAAAAAAACTATTGCTGTTGGTTAGAAATGCCGGTCACTTCGCATGTTGATTTTTTTATTCACCTACGTTGCTATCAAGCAACTAACAGTCTTACATACAATGCACTGCATGCCCCAATTGATTATTATTATAATGTTATGTACTGTCCCAGCTTCTAACCATTCCGTATGTATTATAAAGACGGAAAGAGGGGCGTGTAGTTTTGGAGCACCTTTAATTGTTGGGCGGTGAGAGAGAAAATTTGTTTTTAATAATATGTAATATTGGTAAGCCTATGTTGAATATTTTTGCAGTGTGTACATTCTTATGGATGAAGACTCATCGATAGTATGAAGTAGTTATGATTGCACGGGTAAATTTATACTTTTGAATTATAAGTGCACAAAGATCAACTATAATTAAGGTATAGCTAAAAGACATAGCTGATGTATTATATATATCTAATTTATAAAGTATAACAAGTTTAGCAATTTTTGTGGATTTTTCGCAGTACTTTAATTACTCCACTTTTTTTTGAGAGATTGTGTACTTTATTAAAAGGGGGGTAGGTCAGAAAATGTCGCCTATGTTTCATATTAAAGTCACATTATGGTGTTAATTTTTTTCCTTAAATTTAGCTTAGCCAATGGAAATATCTACCTTAATGAAATACAAATTAAGAATTGATGCAGCTATTTTATTTGCAGCCTAAAGCACAACGGTAAGTCTCGCATATGCAAATAATCGTGCACAATATCTCAAGGTAAAAACTAGTACAATCTTAGTTGAAGTTAATATCCCTGTTAACAGGCTTAACATGATTGCTAGAACTCTGAAATTACATGTGTAATACTAACAATATATAATGAAAAGTTGTTTTCACCCACCAATATATACAATACTATGTTCATCTTATAATAAGATGCTGATACTCTTCTTGTATAATTAAAGTTCCTCTCTTCTACATTTTTTATCAACTTTTAGGCGTTATAAAGACTTGGCGGAAAGTGCTGTTAAAAATCAACCAATTCTCAAGAAACGAGGTCGATATTCGAACTTAACTTTCTAATATGTTATATCAAAGCTTCATCATAAAAATATATATAAAATAAAAAAATTCGGCGATGGTAGTTTTTTAGCCCTCACCGTATCAATTCTCTACCTTTAAAGAGCAGATTATCTAATTGCAAAGTTCATCTGAACACTAGTGTTCTCACATCTCAACTTCTGTCTCAACAAAGACATTTTCTATAAAGAAATTGCTATATAAAGAAAAAACATGGCAACAAGCGCCTTGTTTACGTACAAAAGAATTGCAAGTGCCTTATTCTCACTTTAATAACTTAAAGAGGTTCTAGGGTTGAGTTTTGAAGGTGATGTCAATTTTGGGATGTATTTTTAGTCACCTGATAAACTCCAGGTACCTATTGCAATTGTTTTCGTCCGTCGTGCGTCCGTCGTGCGTTAACATTGACATTTTTAACTTCTTTCTTGATAACCACCAGTCCAATTCTTTTCACATTTGGTATGAAGCATCTGGGACATAAGGGGCAACACTAATGTAAATTTTCATGGTCATCCTTGCCCCTGGGCCTTGGGGGCGGGGCAAAAACTGCCCAAAAATGACAATTCTTCAAAAAAAATCTTCTTCTTTTACAACCCAGCACATGTCTGGAAGAAACCAAATGTCATAGTGATGTATGGCAGGCAAGGCTTTAACAAAATTGTAAATTTTGGAAAGATCCCCGGGGTAAGGGTTCTGACCCCCAGGGCGGGCAAATTTTGTACATAATGTCTGTTGAACAGATACACATTTAACTCGTTCTTGATAACCACCAGTCCCAATTCTTTCAAATTTTGTATCGAAGCATCTCTGGACAGGGACACGTAAATTGTAAATTCAGGTCTTTGGCACCCCTGGGGCCTTGGGGGTGGGGCAAAAAAACTGCCAATAGTGAACAAATTTTCAAAATCTTTCTTCTTAACAACCGCGGAACATCGTTGAGAGAAACCAAATGCATAGTAGTAAGCAGGAAGGCCTTTACCAAAAATTGTAAATTTGGTGACCCCGGGGTAGGGGTTTGACCCCAGGGCGGGGCCAAATTGTATACTGAGTAATTTATATTAAAACATTATGAAAAGCATCTTCTTTTAAATGCTATTCCGATATTAATAGTGAAACTAAAATGGATATTTTAAGAATAGGGAACCTTTATCAAAATGTAAATTTCCATCGATCCTAGGGTTAAGGCCGTTTTAGTATTAGGAGTGGGCAGCCAAAAGGTCATTGAATAAATGTTAACAATTGAAACATTTTTAACTTCTTTTGATAACCAAACAGTCCAATTTCTTTTCAAATTTGGCTGTGAAGCTCTTTGGGACAAGGGGCACATAAATATTCATAAATTTCAGGTCCTGCACCCCTTGGCGGCCTTGGGGGTGGACAAAAAACTGCCAAAAATGACAAATTTTCAAAATCTCTTCTTTACAACCGTAACATGTTATGAGGAGAAACCAAATGCAAGTGATTAAGCAGGAAGGCCTTTACCAAAAAATAGTAAATTTGGTATCCCCGGGGGTAGGGGTTTTGGACAGGGGGCGGGGGGGGGGGGGGGCAAACAATTGTATAATAGTGTTTATTGTAAAACGATTTGAAAAAGCATCATTTTCATTCTATTGATATTAATGTGAAAGTAAATTGAATATTGGACCACTGAGAGACCTTTTAACATAATTACCCCACAACAAGTGGGGGGGGGGGGTCTGGGGTTAACTGGAAAGTCCAGATGTCTGTCCATACCTCTGTAGGCAGAATGGCTCCCGGACTTTTAGTGTTAGCTCTGCCACCTAGAGTCACCATATATGCATATGGTCCTAACCCATGGGACAAAGGAGTTTCCTATTGAATTAAAGGGGTCAAAAGGGCACGGTCAAGTGCACTGGACATCAAAGTAGCAATAAGGTTCCGGGTTCCAGAAGCAAATCCTATCCTTCTACCGTAGAGTCACTATCTTCATACATACTATACTACTCATGGAGACGGAAGATGTTCTTAACGAATTAGGTCCAAAAGCAAAGGTCAAAGCTCACTGGACATAAAGTAGCAATATGGTTTTTTCATTAAAAATTCTTGAACAATCGGCTGTGAGATTGAAAGGATAAATCCTTCTTTGGTGATATGATAAGAGGAATCATAATGCACTGCATATATGAAAGATATTAACATGTGATTAAATACTCTGTATTGAGACTAAGAAAATGCAAATATGAGACTCCTGTTGGCTATGATAAGATCAGGTGACCGTTAAGGCCTGTGGGCTCTCTTGTTGATTTCTACATTGAAAAGAAACGGGAAATTAAAAAGAAAAAATTTGGGTTTCATGCTCGTTTCCCGAGCTACAGTGTTTAAATCATGACTTTTTGCAATAAATTTACTCAATATATCATTTAAACTCCATTCGTCGTTGCGTGTACAATAAACATAAGCGAATACTAATCAACTCATACATGAAATAGATAACATAATAATGTCTTCTACAATTACAGATATATAAAAAAAAAGAATTTAATATTGTATGGAAATAAATAATGACCTTTCCTGGTACCAAACACTGATATACGGAAAAACTCATAATATCGAATTTCAGTTAAAAAAACATTTAGGAGTGATGTCAATTCTTAAAATCACGTAATAATTCAGCAGCTTCTTAAAAAATTCACTTGTAATATTCAGAGTCTTGTTTCAAATTAAAATGGCTCATTAGAAAGTAGAGGTTCGGGCTCAGATTTTTAAATATTGCCAAAATAGGTACTGATTTTTCTGCACAGAATTGTCGAGTAAATTGGAATCGGACTTTTAAAAGAATAGTATTCTGTTTGCGAAAATACCTCAACAAAATTAAATAAATAACAATACTAAAAGAACTAGTTCCAAAGTCCGTCTACTTAATCATTAATTTTAAAACTGTAATAATACAATAGGATAAGAAATAGAAGGTATATGGATGAAATAGAAACTGTAAATCATGCTTCTGAGTCCTTGTCGTCAGGGCGATTTTGCGGATCTCCCTCCTTCACCCTGCTACTACTCTGCTACGCAACACAATATAGTTGTGCGAGTTGCTGTGGTAGAGTGTAGTATGTAAGTTCGTTTTCTAATGAAAAACATGATGAAATGAAAAAATATTTGATATAAGACACACTATTAATATTCAGAATTGTAAAACCAGCACAATCATGGGATATCAGCCCTATTCAATACGGCGCAATGAACACAGTGGTTCGAATGAAAGGAGATTTTACAAAGATGTTCCCGCAGTTCCTATTTCGTATTTCTCCAAACCATTTCCAAGTAGGTCACCTAAATGACAATCTGTGCTAATTGAAGGCATCATTGCTTTAAATATTTTGTCTTCACCCTAGACATAAGTTGAAAACCTGTCAAAGTTTCATTTAATACCATAGATTTTGTTTAAAACTGTCCGGAAAGTCAGGTTATGTAGAAATCAAATCAAAATGCCCAAGTCCCAATTCATAACCCAGTCAAAATGCTTACAATTACCAAAATTGCATCCATAGAGAACTTTGAATATGTGAAAATCACTCATAAAATTGTCAAATGGTGATGAAATGGAAATCTTACAAAATGAAAAATAATTTTTTGATTAAGGAAAATCTTGTCCAGAACAACGCGGCCAAAAATCACCCAAAACTTATGCAAAAGTTGACGGTTCATTAAACGGGGTTTTTAACCTTAGAGGTGGTCCTACATATCTTGAAAACTTATTCAGATCCCACCCTCGACCATATTTCTTGATAATTGTGTTGAGACAATATTAATTGAATATATGCTGGAGGGCCTTATCGGTCATGACTCCCACCCCCACCTTTTTTTCTTTTTTTTTGAATTGCTCGATATTGAATATTGAGGATCACCACCCTCAAAACCATATATTTGTCCTGTTCTTGTGTTGAGGACAAGTTCATTGGCACTTGCGAGAGCCCCTGGGTCATAGTGGAGTTTTCCCTTTTTTTAAAAAATGGTAAAATATTTTAAACATTGAGCTCCCACGCCTCAAAACCATATATTTTTGTTCCTAGTTTTGCACATGCGGGGCTCATGGGTCACCGAACTGACCGCCTTTCGACCAATTTTACATTTCCTTGTGGATTGGTATCAAGACAATTTTAAGCCGACACATAAAGAAAATCCCCATGGGATACTACATAGACCCTAACCGATCACTAGTGGGTTGGTCTTAATTTATTATTGATGAAAAATGTTCATTTATGTATTCAGAAGAATGAACAAAGGTTATCTTTAGTCCATACTCTGAAATAGTGCATATTGAAAATCCCAAACTTCCTGCTACTCTCTATGGTGAGCGATGTGGCCCATGAGTCTCTTGTTACTATCATTGCGACGTCGACTCTCAGGCCCTTGAGCCCTTTGATTATCACATCAATCCTTTCCGCCACAGAATATAGTCCCTCCAAAACCTTCAAAAAATCTGAAATGACCAAAATTTTGCACTGGACAGGCGTTCACATTGTAAAATGTGTAATAATGTATTGCACCGATGGGGTCAGTATTGAACCAGTAAATACTTAGTGATGTAGAGTCCTGCACAATTTGGTTATCAAAACTCAGCCTATAATAAAATCCTTTAACAATACCCTGAACATTAAATTTTTTCCGACCATCTAGAATACCTTCATCAACATTGTAAACATTTGAATGGAAAAATAGAATTGAATTTTTATTCAGAACGTGTCCATGCGTCCCTTTATCGTAACCTAGTCTTTCAGACTCCATGGATGGAGAACGAAGATAGTAATGTAGATCCTCTGTTGGTGCATGTCATAGCAATGTATTTTGAAGTTGTTTGGAAGTAATTGTATATTTATAGAAATGTTCAATAATGCACGAGTTGGACATAAGAGCAGACATAAAAAATGACAGGTGCCTCAGCAGGATGTGCCTATAATCCCCCAAGAGAACCCCTTTTTGCCCCAAAAACATTTCCTTCTACTGTGCAAGCTTGGCAATGATGTGGGCAGTCACAAGCGCATGGAAGTTAAATACTTATTAGGAAAAACTCGACTGTTGTGATGTAATAAGTAAAAGCATGATTTGAGTAGATTAATTGAAAATGTTTCATGAGGATGTTCATTTGCCCATCCTTTTAAGATGCCTTTACATTTTTGGCTGGGTTGCAACGAAGTGCAAAACCGGCTTTAAAAAAGTGACATGGCGGGCGAGGAAATAATTTCTGAGCAACACTTTACTGCAGTAATTACTATCGGAGCTCATTGACCTTTGATATCCATCATCAGCGGGTGGTCCATATCGTGGGAATCCGATTTCAGAACCAGCAGACAACCTACTTTCCTGTTATCGAGCTAGAATATTTCCAGTGTTATTCTTAAATAGTGCAAATTTTCGTCAACACTTTACTCAGCAATTAATGATTGCGCCCTCTTGACCTTTGATATCCATCATCAGCGGGTGGTCCCATCGTGGGATCCGATTTCAGACCTGTCCGACACCGTACTTCCTGTTTATGCGACTTTAGAAGTATTTCCATGTATTTATAATAGTGCAAATTTTTCGTAACACTTACTCAGCAATTAATGACGCAGCCTCATGACCTTGATATCCATCACATCGCGATGGTCCCATATCGTGGGATTCTGATTCAGAACTGTCCGATCACCTACCTCCTGTTTACACTGACTTAGAACATATTTACAGCAACCCAGCCATTTCTGTCCTTGACCCATTTTGTGTGGAAGTTTAGGTAACCAAATGTTATAATTGGAAAATGTGAGAAATTTGTTGTTCGATTCGAATCGAACAATATACTCAGGCTATTCCAGATAACATGTATGGGCGGGCGGAAGGCACTTTAATTTTCGCCAAAACCCACCACCCATAAAATTTTTATTTAGAAAAACCCCCTACAACGGAGAAAAATATAATTTGTGTAAATGGTGCCATGCAAAAATTAAAAAAAAAATTGATAGTAAAGAGCATAATTGTATTCTTACGAAAAAAAGTTAAATTCTTTCAGATTTTTTTTCTATTGTATACATCTAATAAAGTTATGCTTTCGTTCACGTATTACAACATTGATAGCAAAAGACTACAAAGAACGAAAGGCACTTGTTTCTAAATTATTTATGATAGTACCAACCTATGAAAAACCACAAAAAGTCGCCGAAATGTAGGCATGCGCCAGGTACTGTATTATTGGTTGCGATGTATTACACCATGGTCTTTTTTCTCTGTGAACAGCAGTAAAATGTATTTTTAAACAACATATCATATGAGTATGAATGTGTATATGAATAATATATTTTTGCATTACAGTTCGAAATTCGTCGAATCAAGCTATTTACTAACAATATTTCAAGTGTGGCACTTTTGAAGAAATTCTACTTCGCATATTAAGGAGATCGCGTGTTTATGACGTTTCAACTCCCCTTTCCTCATTTTATGATAGCCCCTCGGCAGCTAACATGAAAAAGGTCTATGGTAACCAGAAGTGCAATCGCTCAGCTGCCGATCAGTATTAAAATATTATGGAAAAGCTCACTTGTTGTTGGAAATTTGCCTGTTAATGTTAACAATCCCTCCTGTAAAGTTTTTAAAAAAGTTTGACTCCAGAATTAGGACATGCCTGCCATCGCTTGGCAGGACACGACGGGACACACTGATGTTTGGGCCGATTCCAAAACAATCGGTCAAAATAGCATCCATTGTCCCCGAACGTGTAACTATCTGCATGAAAGTCAATTACCACGCATTACAAAAGCCATATGGACCAATGCATGGCGCATTTGCCATTAGGACTTCACGAAATTTTCATTAGACACTTGACAATTGCCATTAAATTCAATTACAATTTGCCTTTAACAGATCGTGACCATTCCATTAGCTAGTTAACAATGGTCATTGAGTCTAATGGCAATTGGTCACAGTATCGAGTCTAACGGCAAATGGGTCAGATTCCTATGGGCAATGTCAGTGATCTAATGGAATGGGCATAGATGTCCTAATATAGTCTCTAAACAAGCAAATGGTCACCTATTCTATTGCAAAAGGTCAAGGTCTATAGCAAATGTCAGAGTTATGACAATGGTCAGTAGCTTATGCAAATGGACATTAATCTATGACAATGCATTATCTTATGGCGATATGTTCACCTAATCTGCTATGGTAAATGGTCAGGACTCATAGCTTGTCAGTGATCTATGGCAAATGTACACTGTGTCTAATTGACTATGGTCAGTGAGTCGATTTGGCAAGATCGTAATGAGTCGAATAAGATGTAAATATCTAGGAAATGCCAGGTTGGTCTCAGGTGCATGGTCACATGCTCTGTTGGGGCAAATAGTCATGAGTCTAATGAATTCACGATGTTAATGGCAAAGGCATTGAGCTAAGATCAATGTCTGTGTAATCGCCAAATGTCACCATGTCAATACAAAACTGGGCTTGAGTTATGGCAGAATTGCGGAGTCTAAGCAATCTTTGGGTTCATGCAAATGGCAATGAGTTTTTGGCAAATGCAGAGTCAGGAAATACAGATGTCTAATTGATACAGATTTAATGGCAACGTCAGTAGGCAACGGCAAAATGTCAGTATGTCCTTATGCGACTGGTGGGTTGCCATGTCTAATAGCAAGGATAGTCTAATACAGCAAATGGTCAGAACTCTAAAGGCAGGACCATTTGCCATTCACAACTGACTTTTCCCATTGCGTTTACTGACCATTTACCCATTAGATAGGTGAACATTGTCATTCCGCTCAAATGGCCTTTGCCATTAGACATGGTACTATTTGCCATATATATCGTTACCATTCTTACACATTCGTGGCATTTGCCCCTTAGCTCAATGGCCATTGCCATTAGACGAATGCTTATGGCAAAATGTCAGTGGGTCTATGGCAATGTGGCACTGTGATGTCAAATGGCAATGCCCGTGAATTGAAAGATGCTATGAGAACAATAGCAAATGTCGATGTCGCAATGATATGGTTCGTGTTTCAAGCAGAATGGTTACCATGTTAATGCCAAATAGTCATGAGTCTAATTCAATTTTAACCCCCACTTTAATGGCCAAAAAGCCACAGTCAAGCAATGCTCATGATCAATGGCAATGGCACAAGTTTATGATCGTCAGGGTCCGAATGAAATATTATCAGTTAATGGCAAGTCTTAAGAATTCATGCAAGGCACCAAGTCTTATGGCATGTATGAGTCTAAGGGCAAGGTTCAGTGTATAAGGAAATGGTCCAAAGGTATTGTGCAAACCGAGTGGGTTTAATGTCTAAAAATCGTCACCATTCTAATGGAATGTCACCATGGTCTAATAATCATAGAAATGCTTACATTAACACAGAAAAGCGACATACATAAACACAGAGAATGTTCTACTCATAAGCAAGCCAATAGTGTTCATATATAACACCAACAACAAGTGTACTCAATACAGACAATAGTGTATATACTACACGACAAGCAGTGACAGCATTAACAGACAACGTGAACAATACTACACGACAATAGTGACATTCATAACACGATGACAGTAATTACTACAGTACACAGACAAAGTGTATATTCAAACACAAAAATTGTAGCATAACACAGAAACAGTGAACTAAACAGAATAATGTACATTCATAACCAAGACAATTACTAGTAATATAACAAGACCAGTGTCTACATAACACGAAAATGTACATCAGCATAGCACACAACATGTAGAACATATACACAGAGAATATAATTCATACATAAACGACAACAGTAATATCATAAGCACCCGAGGAAGAGTGAAATCATACAGAGAATATGTATCAATAACACATTTTATATTGACACATCAGTTTATCAATACACTATACACTGATGACAAATAAAGTGAACATCTAACACAGACAAGTGTAATCAACAACATTAGACTAACTAGTTCATACATTAATGACGAGAATAATACTACTAACAAGTACAAGTCAGGTACATACTATAAGACAGACAAGCATACACAACATAACAGACAACATAAATATATATTACATATAACACAGACAACTTGTAGCTATCCCAGCTAATACAACATGTACTATAACGACACAACAGGTATCGACAATAAGTATCAAGAATAGTGAATTACAACACAAGAATATGTACACTTAACACACACCATCATTTACAAACACAAACACGACAAATAATGTACCTATAAACCCAGACAATAGGTACAACTTAACAAAAAAGTAATCACATAAACACCAGAGAAAGTGACCTACATTAACACAGAAGACGTGAGCATACTTAGATACAGCCAGAATGTAATAAACCACGACATGTCACATTACTAACACAAACAATAAGGTCATACAACAAAGACACTCTATATGCATAACACAGATAAAGGTACAGACAAGACCAGGTGACACAGTTGTTTCTACATACAAACAACACAGACAATAACGTGTACAATACATAACACATGACAAACTTGTGGTAATACGAATAACATAATACTACAGACAAACATGTTCAAAAACATAAAAAGAAGATAGTTGACTAC
>CAJDSM010038859.1:0-27735 GCA_903981925.1 Ostrea lurida
ATAGTGGAATTATATCTATATGAAATACAAAATATAGCATTTTGTAAATTTTATGGTCGTTATAGCACTTTGGTTTACCAATATGACATACCATTGCGTCAAATGCTGTCTGATGTGTTTCGTAACCATTGTTAAGCCGTTTTTTACCCTGATTTGTCTGTTCCCCTGACCAAGACTATGGGCCCACGACGGGTAAGAACGGTCAACATGGGATGATTACTCCTCCTAGGCACCTGGTCCCGCCTCTGGTGTATCCAGGGGTCCATGTTTGCCCAACTCTTCTTTTTGTATTCTATTTTGGACTTACGAGATTGATCACTGTTTGTTATCTTTGCCTCTACCAGAATACGTCCCGTCTTTGACGGGCGAATAAAAACGGTTGAATGATTCATCTTTGTGAAATATTTGCTAAACTATTGTCTGATTTAAAATAAAAACCTGCAAGTAAAACAATTCCACTGAACATGTACATGTATATTTTTGTTACATATTTTGTCAGCCATGAAATTATGTCAGTCGATCACTTATTCAGATTTTTAACCGAGTTGCAAGAAAGTTGAACAAAGCTATCGATTTGATGATGATGGGTTTGGTGAAAAGGACAAGAAATCTAAACGTTTACATTTGATTCAATTGCAATTTTTGGATACAGGGGGATGGGGGGATTATCGCCGCTGTGTTTGTTTGGAACCTTGTAAACAAGATAGGAAACACAGGATTCATCAGATAGTCACCAAACCTTCAACAAATGTTGACCACGGAGAGAGAATGAACCGTATAGATTTTCCAAGTCAAGGTCATTATTTATTAACTATTGCCTAAAAGAGAGGCAACATTTGATCAGACATTTCACAAATGTTGCTCCTGGATAGAGGATGAATCATATTGATGTTCAGGGGCAAAGATCAAGGTCACTATTAACAATAGTTTATAAATCTTGTGCTGCAAAAAGGTGGAGAACATGGACATACATCAATAAGAAAATAAGACAGAGAACTATATATGATAGGTTTGGGTCAGGCAAAGCCCTGGGTCCCTTTTATTATGTCCTATTAAAATTGTTTCGATACAATATAATATATGGCTGAAGGGTGGGAATCGCTATAGTATTCAAGATATTAAACAACTTTTAGAAGGAACCTTACAAACGGGAACGATTTCAGCTTCTCCATCGTCAACTTCCATATTAATAGCAATATTCCATCATCACTTGCATATGGTATGTATGTCTCTCAACTTATTGTTCTGCGTACGATCAGTTTTTTGAATCGAGGCAAGCTACTTACAGACAAGTTGTTGTTCAGGGGTTTCAACAGTCACGTTTAAGGCAAGCATTTCGTAAATTTTATGGTCGTTATAACAATTTAGTCTACCAATATGACCTATCATTGAGTTCAAATGCTGTCTGATGTTTCATATCCATTGTTGGGCCGTTTTTCACACACTCGATTTTGACTACGGATTGTTCCGTTTAACAGTATCAAGACTATGGGCTCACGGCGGTGTGAGCGGTCAACAGGGGATGCTTACTCCTCCTAGGCACCTGATCCACCTCTGGTGTGGCCAGGATCCCGTGATTGCCAACTCTTGTTTTGTATCAAAATTAAGGATTATCTCCCTCCAGGATAGCTCTTGATCCTTCGACGTTTTTTGCCCCAATCTTTTGGCACTAAATAAATCACTTTTATAAAGTTTTACTTTCATGTTTCGGATTTCCAACATTTCGGTTTGAGCATCACTGAAAGACATAATTTGTCGAAATGTGAATCTGGTGCATAAAAAAAATTGGTACACGTAGTGATTTACTACCCCTGGGTCGAGGCCTCTGCTGGTGACTGTTAGTCCCGCAGGGTCATTATGCCACTGTTTTAACGCTCATTGCCAGGTATGTAGATCAATAATATAGCCCAAGAATTCTATACGCAGTCATAAATGTTCACAATGTACAATTGCAGTCTATTAGAGAACCATTTTGAATAGTGTGAAATCACTCATAAAATGTGTCAAATGGTGATGGAAATGAGAAAATATTAACAAAATGAAAAAATAATTTTTTAATAAGGGAAATCTTGTCCAGAACAACCGGGCCAAAATCACCAAACTTATGCAAAAGTTGAGGTTCATAAACTGGGGTTTTTAACCTTAGAGGTGGTCTAATATCTTGAAAACTAATTCAATCCCCACCTCAACCATATATTTCTTGATAATGTGTTGAGACAATATTATTGAATATATGTGGGCCTTATGGTCATGACTCCCCCCCCCCCTTTTTTTTTTTGAAATTGTCCGATATTTTGGAATATTGAGATCCCACCCAACCATTATATTTCCTTGTTCTTTGTGTTGAGACAAGTTCATTGGCACTTGGAGAGCCCTGGCGGTCATAGTTGATTTCTCCCTTTTTTAAAAATGGTTAATATTTATAAACTATTGAGATCCCACCCTCAAAACCATAGTATTTTTTGTTCCTAATTTTGTTATGACACATGCGGGGCTCATGGGGTCATGACTACCGCCCGCCCTTTCGACATATTTATATTTCTTGTGTATTGTATCAAGACAATTTTAAAGAACACGATAAAAGAACCCCAGGGATATACATGACCTAACCGATCATATGTGGTTGTCTTATTTTATTTGATGAAATGTTCATTTATGTGTATTTAGAAGATGACAGAGTTATCTTAGTCCATACATCTGAATAGTGGCATATGAAAATCCCAAACTTCTGCTCTCTCTATGGTGAGCGATGTGGCCCATGAGTCTCTTGTTACTAATCATGTGCGAGTCGACTCTCAGGCCCTTGAGGCCTTTATTATTAACAATCCTTCCGCCACAAATATATAGTCCCTACCAAAACCCTTTCAAAATCTGAAATGACCACAACAATATTTGCAACTGGACAGGTTAAATTGTAAATGTGTAATATGTTTGCACCGATGGGGTCAGTATTGAACCAGTAAATTTAGTGATAGAGTCCTGCACAATTTTTATCAAAAGCTCAGCCTATAATATCCTTAACAACTGACATTAAATTTTTTTCCGACCATTAGAAATACCTTCATCAAGCATTGTAAACATTTGAAATGGAAAAATAGAATTTGAAAATTTTTAGTTCAGAACGTGTCCATGTCCCTTTATTGTACCTAGCTCTTTCAGACTCCATGGATGGAGAAAGAGATAGTAATGTAGATCTCTGTTGGTTGCATGTCAATAGCAATGTACTTTTGAAGTTGTTTGGAAGTAATTTGTATATTTATAGAAATGTTCAATATGCAAGTTGGACAAGAGCAGACATAAAAAATGGACAGGTGCCTCAGCAGGATGTGCTATATCCAACTGCTCAAAAACATTTCACTTCTACTGTGCCAAGCTGGATGATGTGGCAGTCACAAAGCGCATGGAAGTTAAATATTTAAAGGAAAACTCGACTGTTGTGATTAACAGGTAAAAAGCAGATGAGTAGATAATTTAAAATGTTTCATAGGATGTTCATTCCTTTTAAGATTCCTTTACATTTTTGGCTGGGTTGCACGAGTGCAAAACCGGCTTATAAAATGGTGAATGGCGGGCGAGGAAATAATTTCTGCAACACTTTACTCAGTAATTACTTATCGTAGCCTCATGACCTTTGATATCCATCATCAGCGGGTGGTCCTATCGTGGGATCCGATTTCAGACCTGTCCGACACCTACTTCCTGTTTATCGACTTAGAATATTTTACAATGTTATTTATAATAGTGGAAATTTTCGTAACACTTTACTCAGCAATTAATGATTGCAGCCTCTTGACCTTTGATATCCATCATCAGCGGGTGGTCCTATCGTGGGATCCGATTTCAGACCTGTCCGACACCTACTTCCTGTTTATCGACTTAGAATATTTTACAATGTTATTTATAATAGTGGAAATTTTCGTAACACTTTACTCAGCAATTAATGATTGCAGCCTCTTGACCTTTGATATCCATCATCAGCGGGTGGTCCTATCGTGGGATCCGATTTCAGACCTGTCCGACACCTACCTCCTGTTTACTGACTTAGAACATATTTACAGCAACCCAGCCATTTCTGTCTTTGACCCATTTTGTGTGAAGTTTAGTACCAAATGTTATAATGGAAAATGTGAGAAATATTGTCTTCGATTGAATCAACAATATACTCAGGGCTATTCCAGAAATAAATGTATGTGTATTGGGGGTCGGACAGGCACTGTTTTTTCCCAACCCACCACCCATAAAATTTTTATTTAGAAAAACCACAAGAAGAAAATATAATTTGTTGTAAAGTGGTGCCATGCACAAATTAAAATATAAATATATAAATAATTGTACTAGGCCTTATCAATCTCGCTTTACAAAAAAAATGATATAAATGTTATTGTATCTTTACGAAAAAAATTAAATCTTTTCAGATTTTTTTTGCTAATGTATAACACTAATAAGTTATGGCTTTCGTACGTAATCTAAACATTCGATAGCAAAAGAATACAAAAGAACAAGCTACTAGTTTCTAAATTATTATGAAGTATTACCACCTATGAAAAACAGACAAAGTCGCCTGAAAGTAGGCTTGCGCAGTTACTTGTATTGATTGGTTTGTCGATGTTTATACACATGGTCTTTTTTTCTCTGTGGACAACCAGTATATGTTATTTAGACAAAGATATCAAAGTATGAATCGTGATACTATACATAATATATCTTTGCATTTACAGTTCAGAAATACGTCCGAATAAAGCTAATTTACTACAAATATTTCAAGTGTGTTTGAATTCTCTTCCATATAAGGAAGATCGCGTGTTTATGACGTTTCAATCCCCTTTCCATTTATAGAAGCCTCGCAGTTAACATAAAGGTCTTGTAACCAGTGCAATCCTTAGCGCCATCAGATTAAGTGATATGAAAAAAGCCATCAGCTGCTGTGGGCTGGAAATTTGCCCTGTAATCGTAACAGGTCCGTAAGTTTTTAAATTGATTTCTTAGTTTCTGTTATGAAGATTTTTGAAAAGTTAAGCATAGACAAGAAGGTTGCAACTGGAATCTATTGTTACATTAAATTGACATAGGGGAATGTAATAATACGTGTATTATTAACCGTCATGGCCCCGAGAATCAGTTTATCAAAGTGACGTTGTTTTTAATAGTTAAAAAAACCCAAAACAGATCTGTAAAAAAAAAAACTGACCTAAATGGCTATTCCTTCAAGAAATGTTTTTGTTTATCTACATTTATCTAGTCTATGTACTTAGAGTTATCTCCGCTTAATATACATTATCTAGTCTAATGTACTTAGAGTTATCCTCCCGCTTAATATTGATTTTTGTAATCGGGCATTGCGCAAACAGCATGTATGCTCTTCCGTTCTGAAAAAATGGAATGCTGAAAGTGAAAGCATGGCTGCTGTGTTTTGTTGTTTTATTGTTAATCAACACACGCCATCCTGCGGTACACTCACAAAATACATCAATACCACCAGGTACAAATTAAATTCAACGCGGCGTAACCCACAAGGTATGAAAAATAAATTTTCAACAACACCAACATAAAATTTTAATTGTAAGTGCCTCCGACCCCCCGTACATTCATTTCTGGAATAGCCCTGAGTAATTATCAAAAATATCACACATTGGTATTTTGCATCAAGCAGAATGAAATAATGCAAAATTAATGAATATACATGTAATTAGATTTATTGAGTGCCAACTGAAATGTGGGAAGATCAGAATTTTAGAAATAATTATAAATTTATAACATGAAATCAACAAGAATGTGCTAACAGTGAATGTAGCAATATTGATTTATCAGTTCTGCTTGAATGCTGAATAGCTGCATTACTTGACCAATTGTTTGGCCATTCTTTACAATGAGGGGTCCCAGTCAATAGGGATGCTTACTTCCTCTAGCACATGATCTGTGGGGATCTGTGCTTTCCTCTGTTTATACATTACCAAATGCCAGGACTACTGATTTTGTAAATAATCAAGTGCTGCGCTTGCCCATCAGGTGCATTGAAAGCGAAAGTAAACGCAATAATTATTGGTAGCAAATGTGATTATTATGTGTGACTGACTTATCTCATGAATTAAGATTTTATTGATGGAGGGCAGGTGTATAACATTCATATTTCCTGCAATAACTCCAAAAGCTTACATCTGATCAAAACTTTTTGGATATTTGTTACTTTATCAAGTGAGTGGGAACCGGCGTATTCACGTCCGCGTCCATTAACAACCTGAAACATTTTTAACTTTTTTGATAACTACCAGTCCAATCTTTAAATTGGTATGAAGCATCTTTGGGACAAGGGACACATTAATGTAAATTTCAGGTCTTTGCACTCTGGGGGCCTTGGGGGTGGGCAAAATGTGACCAATTTTTCAAAAATCTTCTTCTTTTTACACACCGCACCATTGTCTGAGAGAAACTAATGCATAGTGATGTAGAAGCAGGAAGCCCTCTACCAAAAATTGTAAATTTGGTGATCCCACGGGTAGGGTTCTGACCCCCAGGGTAGGGGCCACACTTGGTACAACGTAGTGTTTTAATATGTAAAACATTTGAAAAAGCATCTTCTTTGATGCTACTGATTTTAATGTGAAACAAATGGAGTATTTTGAATGAGTAGGGAGTCTTTTATCAAAATTGTAACTTTCATGATCCTAGGGGTAGGGTGTGAATGAATACAGTACCTTCTCGGATTCGATGGCGATTTTCGATACATTAGTCTCGATTTTATAACAATAGCAAATGTAACCAATTTATTTACACAGCAAGAAGATTTTTAGCTTCAACCGGCGAAGTCGGGGGGAGCTTATGCTATACATCGGCATCCCATCCTTGGTTAAAGTTTTTGGAGCAAGTGTGCATTGATCGCCTATTCGTAGTTATTACTGGTCCAATCTTGCCCAAACTTGTATGGGATGATGCTTTCTGGGGGAAATGAAGGAATACATAGACTTAAATACTGAATCTGAGCCATATAGCTTCAGATGCTGGAGGTAGAATAGGTTGTTAGTGCTGTTAAGTTTTTGGAGCAAGTGTGCATTTATGCTTAATATGCTAACTTATTACTGATCCGATCTTCCCCAAACTTGCATGGATGATGCTTCTGGGGTAATGGAAGGAATATATAAGCTGAATTGAGCTATAGCTTTCGGATGCTGGAGGAGATAAGGTGTTAGTGCTGGTTAAAGTTTTTGGAGAAGTGTACTATTGCGGTTATATCTAAATTATGACTGGTCAATTGTCACTAAACTTGCATGGAAGGTGTATCGGGGTTCTGAAGACTAACACACACTTGGTTGCGAAAATTCTCAGCTGTAGGTCTTCGGATGCGTAAGAGGATGGTGCTATTAAATCTGGTTAAAGTTTTTTGGAGCAAGTTTGCTATAAATGTCATATCTAATTCTTGTCCAATCTTCACATTCCACCTCTCATGGATGGCTCTGTTCGGGTAATATACTGACTTGATGATGCTGAATCTGAGCTGTAGGTTTCGGATGCTGGAAGATGTGATTGTTGTTTGAATAGGCATATTTGAGTTATTGCTTGTTTAGTTAAATATATTGAATAATTGACTTGTTCCAAGTCTTCAACCAAACTCTAATGGATGGTCTGTTGGGTGATACTGATTAGATGATGCTGAATCTGAGCTTGTGGTTTCAAGATGCTGGAGGATATGATTTTCTTAAATGCCATATTTGAGTTCCTTGTTCAGTTTAATCATATCTAATATTATTCTGTCTAATTTCACCAAACTCTCATGGATTGGTTTATCGGCGTGATACCGACTTAGAAGATGCTGGAATATGAGCTGTAGGTTTCGGATTGCTGGAGATGTGATGTTGTGTTTAATATGGGCATATTTGGAGTATTGTTCTGCTCAGCTTAATCTTATCTAAAAAAATTACTTGTCTAATCTTCACCAAACTCGTCATGGATGGTTTTTCGGGTGATACCGACTTAGAAGATGCTGAATCCTGAGCTGTATGGTTTTCGGAATGCTGGAATGTTGTTTTAAATAGGTATTTTGTTCTAACTTTACCATATCCTAAATAATGACTTGCCAATCTTCACCAAACTCTCATGGATAGTCCTGTCGGGTGATCCAACTTAGATATGAATACCTGAATCTGAGCCGTAGGTTTCGGATGCCTGGAAGATGTGATGTGTTGTTTAAAATAGGCATTATTGAAGTTATTGCTTATTCAGTTTTATCTTCTAAATAATTACTTAATCCAATCTTCACAAAGCTCTCAATGGATTGGTTTATTGGGTGTAATACCGAACTTAGAAAATGCTGAATTTCGGATGCTGGAGATGTGATTTGTTTAAAATAGGCATATTTGAGTTATGTTTTGTTCAGTTTTCAAATCAAACTTAGATTAAGAATGTGCGTCTTGTGATCTAAATGATATTTGAAGTAGTTTAGATGCGGTATGATGATGATATTATACGATGATGGTATGAACGATATTATACAATAATGGTATGAATGCGATATTAAACTATACAATATGGTTATTTTATGGTATGATATATTTGGTAATGATATGAATTAATATGATATGGTATGATATCGATATTCTATGATATGGTATGATCGATATTAATATAATATGGTATGATATTAATTACGATATGGTATGATATGATATGGTTGATTGTTACGATATTATACTATTATGGTATGATGCGATATTTATATTGATATGGTATGATTGTTATGGTAAATGATACAATATTATACGATGATGGGTATGATACGATATTATTGATTATGGTATGATACAATATTATAAGATATGTTATACGATATGGTTTTATATAATACACATTGTAAAAGTTTTTGTATTCTGATACTTCACCTGTATATGGTTTTGAAAGCGACTTTTCATTGTACATGTGTATATATCTAAACTGTTTTAAAGATAATCATTAGTAAAGCCTATTGAGATGTTACATATTAGGATGTTTATCTAAATGTTAATCAATAGGATATTCCATAGAAACTACGTTTTGTATATCATCAATGCAGTTGACAGCTAATCACAGTGCCATCACGTAATTGATATAAGTATAAAACGTAACGCTCGCTCGATTAATTTCCTTGTTTTCACATGTTTGCTATAAATGAATTCCTTGATTTATTCAATGCATACATTGTGAATATAGTGTAAGTTTAAGCTGCAGATCTCAGTTTTCGTGTCATCTACATTGTTTACTTTCACTTTTGCTCGACGTTATTTGCGCATGTTAAAGTAACAAGTAACGTGAAGAAAGTAATTCGGTCCACAATGGCGGCGTGTTTACACTGCGATTGAACGTAGCAATGATTTTGCCAGCTGAAGATTTTAACAAATCGGAATCATAAAGAATTAAAAAAGTTAATTACTTACAATTCAATACTTGTGAGGTGTCCTTAAAAGGCATATTGTCTACACATTGTATTTTTTTCTCAGCAGAAACTAATGCGTATTGACGTTAAAAAGATTAAAAAAGGACTAAAAAAATGGAATGTAAAAGAAAATGATATAATTGTCGTCTTTTTGTGAGTTTGTCTGCCCAGAGAATTCTGATTAAATTATACGTAATGATACCAAGATTCTGATGACGTTTCCGATAACCTGTAGACAACGTCAGAGACGACGTCACAAATGCTATCTATAGGCACAGCGAAGTTTAACAGTTGAAGAGAAAGATACATATTCTATAGTTACTGATATATTCTATGACTGCTGTATTATTTTTTTTAACTTCCTAGTTTATATGTACTTGGAAACCTTGAATTTCACTTGTGCTCGTAGTCATTTTGAGAATTTTTTTTCGTTGAAGGCCTTTGGAACTGCTGTGAAGCAGCGCGAGGAAAGCTTTCCGACGATTCAACTAGGGTCATAATGATAATAGGCGGGGCAAAATCGAAATTTTTTGTCTTCCCGACAAGAATTCAACGAATTGTTTTTATTATTTGGAGTAAGAATAAAACAGTAAATAATCATATGGTAAAAAAATATTTAATTGAATATCGTCATAATCTTACGTTTTCAAATGCATTCTAAAGTGAAATAAAAAATATTGAGATTTTGTTAGACAATCATGGCTTTAAGCCTGATTAACTGCTGAATGGTTTCGGAATGGAGCCATAGCAAACTTTTGACACATGTAGGCAGCGCCGTGATGTCACAGTCCATATCCGCGAATTCCTCGATCAATATCAGACTTGATTTTATTGCACCTGTGCGAGATGAGTTTTTTCTTTTTTATGTAGAGCCATACAATTTTCAATTATATTTTATTGTCTGGTGATTGGGCAGGCCAGCTTATAGCATTTTATCGGTTTCTGGCCACATATTTGGGTTGTATCTGGCTCGATGGAGGCGGGCGCGGTTGTCGTCCTGAAAAAATATTCCAAACTTTATGAGGGAATGTCTGCTAAAACTGGCCAACAGGTTTCCTTTAAATGTCTGATACTTAGCAGCATTAATATTTCCCTTCCACAGGGTTAAAGTTCCAAACACCCTCACCAACATATACACCCCATATCATGACTTCCGTAGCTTTGCTTGCGATTGCCGTGTTGAACGGATCGGGGCCCCCATCCTTTCGTCCTTTTTTCCCCAAATCCCTACTCTCTCATACATGTTCCTGACTCATGATTTTGCTTTCTTCGAGATATCACACGTTTTCCAAGTTCTCATAAGCAGTTCATCGTCTTTCCCCCGAACGAGGCAATGTCGTGTCTTCGAATTGCAACTCTTTGTACACAAAAGTTTCTCTTGGCTATGCTCCTCCTGTAATTATTTTGTGCAGATTGGTATTTGAATTGTCGCTTTACTACAACCGGCTTTGTCTCTTCGTTAATTTGCAGTTATTCGACAGTGAACAATCTGCGATTAGTTTTTCACATCCTCTCCAACTTCCGGATAATTCCCGGGGTTTGGATTTTCGGGACGGCCGACCTTCTCGGTGTTGTTTTCAACTGATCCCGTTTCAGAAATTTTTTGCAAAGTCAGTAACACTTGATTTGGGCAACTTCACATCTCACTAAATTTCTTCCGACTGTATCCACCCTGTATATAACTCCACAATGACCTTTTTTGACATCTCTAGCCCATCTCTTTCTTTTCGACCCATTTAACTTCTCAAATTGTTTTCCTTGTTGTAAGTAGGCAGACGATAACTAAGTTCACATGAACGTACCATGTGAATAAATTTCTAATTTTAAAATTTTCTAGTTCCTGACAATACAGAAAATGGCTCAAGGGCAAGGGTCACTTCTAATTTGCTTTTCGTTTCAACGTAAACACAGCCGTCATTGTGAACCGAATACTTATTGCACGTCACTGTATGTCATTTCGGTGGCGATTGTACTATTTTCTATAGATCCCGCCGACGGAATATTTAATGCTTCATGAATTTTACTTTAAAGACAAGAATAATTACTTGAAGGTAATTAATTTGTTAGATTTATATATTAATCTAGTATTATTTTGTATGTTTGCTAAGTTCTATTGATTTTAGCTTCGCAAGAACTATTTTCCAGTCAGAATTTCCTACGGAATTCGTTCCTGTTGGAACGATTTATTGGACAGGGTAATATAAGGCGGGGCGCGCCGTCCCCTGCGGGACTCCAGCTTTTTCTTCTATTCTGAGTAGACGTAGGGTTTATTTTAACTTCCAGAATTACTTCATTTTTGTAAAGGGGGTTGCAAATATGACTTTATTTCTATTTAACGTAATTCAAGAAATTTCTAGCGAGTCGGAGATAATTCTAATTAGGTGTTCTCATTTTTTAGCTCACCTGAGCGAAGGCTCAAGTGAGCTTTTCTGATCAAAATTTGTCCGTTGTCTGTCGTCATTGTCGGTCGGTAAACTTTTCACAATTTTCAACTTCTTCTCAAGAACGTGGGCAAATTCAACCAAACTTGGTACATATCATCCTTGGGTGAAGGCTTCAAGTTTCTTTCTTAAATGAAGACCATGCCTTCATCAAGGGGAGGATAATCACGAAATGCAAAAAATAGGCGTGGTGTCATTTAAAAAATCTTGCTTCTCATAAGAACCACTGGGCAAGGAAAGCTAATTTTATGGAATCTTCCTGATATACGAGGAGATTCAAGTTTGTTCAAATCAGAATTGATACTCGCCGGGGTACGATGGGGCACAAATAGGGGATCAAAAGTTTTAGTTAGCATATGAATTATATAGGGAAATCTTTAAAATCTTTCTTCTGCAAGACCACTATGCCAGAGGAAAGCCTGAAATTTAAGATATCGAATCTTCTGATATTAGAGGAGCAATTCAAGTTTGTTCATAATCATGACCCTTCGGGGGTACGATGGGGCCCAAATAGGGGATCAAAAGTTTTGCATATGATTATATAGGGAAAATTTTAAAAAAATCTTCTTCTCAAGACCACTGGGTCCAGGGAAAGCTGAAATTCATATGGAAGCTTCCTGCTATAGAGGAGATTCAAGTTTGTTCAAATCATGACCCTCGGGGGTACGATGGAGCCACAGATAGGGAATACAATAGTTTTCCATATGATTATATAGGGAAAATCTTTAAAAATCTTGCTTCTCAAAGAACCACTGGGCACAGGAAAGCTAAAATTTATATGGAAGCTTCCTGATATAGAGAATGGATTCAACGTTTGGTTCAAATCATGAACCCCCGGGGTTCCTATGGGGCCCCAGTAAGGGGATCAAAAGATTTTCATATGATTATATAGGAAAAATCTTTTAAAAATCCTTCTTCTCAAGAACCACTGGGCCGGAAAGCTGAAATTTATATGGAAGCTTCCTGATAATAGAGGAAGTTCAAGTTTGTTCAAAATCATGACCCCCGGGGTATGAATGGGGCACAATAGGGAATCAAAGTTTTACAATGCAGATACATAGAGAAAATCCTTTTAAAAATCTTCTTCCTCAGAACCACTGGGGCCAGGAAAAGCTGAAATTATATGAAATCTCCTGATATAGTGGAGATGTCAATTTGTTCAATCATGACCCTCAGGGGTAATGATGAGGCCCCAATATGGGGATCAAAGTTTTATCGATGCAGATATATAGAAGAAATTCTTTTAAAAATTTTTTCATTGAACCAGAAGAGTGGATGTTTACCTGAAAGCTGTCCTGAGTGAGTAAATTTAGAGTTGTGTAGATTAATATTGCTCCACTCCGATCAAATGGGTTAGATTTAGTCCACAGTGGTTACATTCTAACATCCCAAACTACTGCTCTTCTTAGTGAAGTGCTCAGGTGAGCGATTGGTGGCCCTTAATTGGGCCTCTTTGTTATTAAAGCTGACAAATTTCATAAATAGAGCAAGTCCCGCCATATTTTTTTTGCCAAAATTCGCCATAGTTAGTTGGATATTCTAATTGGTTAATTTGTCAGGATTGGCAGGGTATATAAGGGGTGGCTGTGCTTACCGCTTCACTCACAAACAGTTCCGATTTAACCTGGCCGGATGACCTCGACAAGTGACACGTACATAGTCTACTGGGGGAATATACATTTTAGGATATCAAGCAGTGGCTCAGATAGCCACAACACATATAAACCGAAGTCTTAGAAAATCCTACAATTTTGAAAAATAAATTTAAAATAAAAAGTTCGTACATCTGTACATGCAATGTTATGCAAATATTGCAGTAACATGTCCAAATAAGCAATAAACTTTGCAGAAATATTTTACCAGCTATAGATTGATTTTGAATAGAATAAGCAAATGAAAAAATTCATACATACATTACTTACTCACTTCAAAGCAAATAAAAAATACAGAAATATGCACAGAGAAATGCATCTGGCCTTTGAAAACGCAACGAATGCCGCGGACAGACAATTTACCTGGGTAAATTTACCTCATATTAGTCTGTAAAGGACCCGATATATAATACGTGTAAGCGTTGTCGAAAATACCAGTAGTGGCAATAATCCTTTTATTACCATAATCATGAAAGAAAACGATAAAAACTCCACTTGTTTTCCTAACAGTAAACACACTGTTCTATCATTGCACACAAACCTCGTGCCGCGATAAAAATCTTCAATCAGGGAAAGTATCAAAGTAGAAATACTTACATGTTTAGTGCACACATTGTATATTGGTCGACAGAATTTTGCAGATTTTGTGAAAGCAGGAAATCAAGTTTTACATAATGCAACTTGCATAGATACCTAGTAATTTGTTGTACGAGAGAGAGAGAGAGAGAGAGAGAGAGAAGAGAGATTCAAAACGACATGGTTTATAGTATCCGCTGATATATTTATTTCTCAGTTACTTTTTTAATCGTGCAAATTTTTGTTTTTTTTCTATTATTTAAGGCGATGAGGCCCGCACTGAACTGAGTTGTATATTTTATGATTCAAAATAATTATTTTCCCAGAATAAATGGGTTAGTCCATCCTTCTTACACATCTACGATTGTATTTGCAGAAAAACACCAAATGCTTATCAACACGCAAATATTTGAGCTGTACACTGTACATTTATGCTGTTAACAAAAGAAAATAATTGACGAACATTTTCAGCACTTCAACACTTGGTATTCATTAGTTCATAGATGATATTCCAGATGTAAAAAAACAGTTTTGGGGAAAATGAATATAAAATTAAACAAATAATTTCAATCAAAAGGGGCCAGGTAGCAACGCTAAATCAATAAAACTACAGTCAATATTTCGCGTTATTAACCATTACAAATTTTAACGTTGATATAACATAAAGAGTTAATTCATTTAAATTGTCTTTCCTCTTTTTTTAAAACAGTGAAATCTATCCACACATATTTTCAATTATTAAAGACTAACACTTCCCTCAATATAATTAAGGATAGAACCTCTAATATATAGATTATCGTTGCCATAAATTTCATGTTTATATATTTTTGCGTTGATCTCGACATTTGAAATTTTACATTAATGGCGTTGAACTCGGCGAAAATATAAACAGATCCATGATTTTATCATATTTTGCGTCATTACAGGTCATTATAGAGCGATAGGGGAAGGGGGCAAGCCCCCATCTCACATATACTCGTTTTAACAATAACAGTGAATGTAAGCTTGAACAGTTTAACTACAGTAACCTCCCCCCCCTCCCAATTTTTACGTTATGTATGCGACACACCCCATGGCAAAGACTCAAATCTTAAGAACGACGAGCACACCCACCCCCCTTTTTGAAAAACAACAATTCAGAATGTCTAATTAAATATTTTGCGTTGCTAAAAGACCATTAATGACTGATTGTATGAGTATAATTGCAACCTTTATCAAGTTTTCTTTCATTTACACAGTTTATCGAAGTGCATTTTCCAACATTTCACAAATCAAAATGCATAAACTACCAATTATTTTTATGGATATTAAATAGCGTTTTTGTAGCATAACTATAATCATTGGATGAATAGGAAATATTTTCACTGTAATTGAAAGCAAGAAATGGAGCTGGTATATGCAAATTTTGAAATATATGTACATGTATTTTATAAGAACATATTGTAAATGGGAAAAAACACAAATGCAATTGGTCAAAAATAATGCACATTGTCAGATTTCACAATTAATGGTAATAAATTTTTTTATCTGAATGATCAAACTCACAAAGGCTTGAAAATATTGGAATCAATATATGTAACAACAAAAGGCGGCGAAGGTCTTATTTTTCCCCTCATGCCATGTTTCTAATTTTGTGGGACAGAGAAAAGTTACAAATTGGAAAATAACATGATTTCAAAAGGTCCTTTGGATCTAATTGAAAAAGTTGAGGAGTGTATAATTCAAATCACTTTTACTTCAAACACATTGCACTAGTGTAAATGTTATCAGGCAGCAATACGGGTAGATGGGCTTGGTCCTGTCCCCCCTACTTTAATTGAGAATTTAATTTTCCCCGTATTCTACACACAAAGCCCTATTTTTGATCGAAATGATGTCCTCTCTCTTTTTTAAAAATAGTAAGTGAAAAGTTGAATACATGACGTTGCTAGGCAGAAGTAAACCTAAATGCATTTCTTCCACCTTGCTGTCAAGAATTTTAAGCAAATTGTAAACCTTCCCTGGCTGTCCTCTACCTACTATAAAACGAGAGAGAGAGAAGAGAGAGAGAGAGAGAGAGAGTAGAGAGAGAGAGAGAGAGAGAGAGAGAGAGAGAGAGTCTACAATGTGCTGTGTAAATACACCAGAAGAAAAGCTTACGAAGCAATTCACTAAATATTTTGCCTCATCCCCCCCACTTTTTCTTTAATTACAAACAATTAGGAGTTGCCCCCCCCCCCCCCACAATCCCCTAAAACTTTCAAGTGTTGGAGAGAGAACCTTTTTTTTTTTTTTTTTTTTTTCTTTTTTGCTTGTCACAAAATTTTTGAAGTTTGCCCCCTCCGCCCATTTCCGTGATTTTTTTTTAGTGTGCCCCCCTTTCAAAATCAGCTTCCTACGCCTCTGTCATTTGAAGTTGGATTGGTAAACAGTATTATAGCGGGAAACCTATACCGTATGCAAGAGTTGGTTGATGTTATATTTGAAGTCAATCATTAAGAAGTAACAAAAATTATTAGTTTGACTCTAAACATATTCAGATGTAAATCATTGAAGAGAGTCCCTCTTGAAGTGCAGATTATTCTAATTATATATACATGTTGAAATCATTGAAACATCTCTCTCTCTCTCTCTCTCTCTCTCTCTCTCTTCTTCTTCTCCTCTCTCTCTCATCTTCTCTCTCTCTCTCGATAGTCGATGTGCATGCAAGTGATTGTAATAATTATGGTGATTCCCAAAAAGACAAACTTTGAAGGTGAATTTCATTTTGGTTTGGTAATATAACCGATATTTTCACTTAGATTTATACCTTCCGATATTGTATATATAATTCAATGTCATTTTGAATCGTATCTGAATATTATAACAGACATGTTACGGTGTCGATAACTAAATCACATGCATGATCGGATTCCCTTGTAACTGCAAAAAAGTATTCAATTAGGAATTCCACCTCGGACATTTTCCCCTGATTGAAACAAGCTCATTGGCACGAGACAGAGTGTACCTGTGTAACCGTGTCATTCTGTAATATGCGGAGTGACAATGTTCTGTCCGAGATACAAAATGGAGTTTATTATTTGTTTCTTGGATTTATCAAGAATAAAAGAAGAGTCTAGTACATATTTGGTAAGTGCAACACCTCCGGTCCCGGTATACTTCCTGTAATTTGGGTAACTTTTTTGGCCGAGCAATTGCTATGTGCATGTGGCAATATGCACCAGTATTTTGCAAGAACGATTGTGAACAAGTCGTCTTATGCTTCTTTGGCTTATCCATTCTCTTAGTATGTAATTGCTGAATGATCCGTCGCGATTTTTTAGATGTTACTGACATGCTAAGATGCAAAGTACTTGCATGTACATGCACGTATCAAGAAACTTCTTTTTATGCGCATTTTTCATCTATTATCTAAAATTTTCGACTATAATGTTCTAAATTGAAATGCTACAATAAGTATACTGAATTTTGAGCAATGCATTCATTTTTTTTTAACGTGGATTCATTTGTTTCCTCATTCCCCATACATTAAATATCTGGAGGTGTGCACTGGTCGAGTTCAGCTAAGAAAATCAACTCAGGTGTGACAAACAACTTTGTGGGGTATATACAGGTGAGTAAGAAATAGCTAATCCTGAAAGCAATTGCGGATAAGATGAGAATGTTTTAGGTATTTTAAGAAATCAATGTCAGCTTTAAAGGTTTATTAGACGTACTGCAGCCTTGCGCTATATAGTTTTTTTGTGTTAGAACTGTTATATTTGTTATTCTCGTTGAATAACATCGTAAACTTTACAATTCAACTCTATTATTCAGTAGTTAATTTAATTTGGAGTCGCATCGGAAAATGATATTGACCGTGCTGACTTATCCTGACAAATTTATACGTGGTTAATGATTTGATGTCAGTCAAAGTTTATTTTGATTGACAAAAGGATTAAATTCACGGTTCAGTGAACGAACCCACTAGACCGTTACAACAATATTATAGAAATAATGGTGTTGATATGAAAATGTTATACAATATCGGTATGATGCAATAGTGGTATGATACGATATGGTTGAATACGATATGATACAATATGGTATGATACAATATCATACGATTATGGATTATATGATATAGCGATATTATGTAATGATAATATTATATCTATTATATCCTATACTTAATAATAGATAACCAATGAATGTATGTTTTTTATAATATATAAATAGATGTTATATTATGTTACCCTTATGATAAATTTTTTTAGTAAATTGTGTAATATGATAAAGTGTAAGGATGAAAAATCCTGTGGGCTAAAATAAAGCATGAATATAATAATGGTGCTATAAAGGTGTGCCCCGTCGAGGTTGAGCTTTGGTAATCTTTTGATTACCTATGGTTTTATGTTTCCATTGTAATTTGCTCTCTGAAGCAAATTCAAGACCAATATAAAAAGAGTTCAACTTAAAATAAAAAAAATTATTGCCATGCGCAGGATTTATACAATTCATTGATGCAACTTTTTCAACCCGACTGCATCAATTATTTCAACACAGCAAAAGTTTACTCAATAACGTTGAACCAGTGCAATTTTCAATTGCATTGGCCAGTCCAGAAACCGTGTTTTTAAAAAACAATCTGTGCTATAAATTTTAGACCTGTATTGAACCGAATAACCCGAATAATCGAACATCGAATCGAGAATAGTATCACTCGCGATTCAGCTGCATCGCGATGTATCGTTTCAACCCCTACCTAGGGGTATGGGTTTTTGGTATTAGGGTTGGGGCCCAAAATGGTCAGTTATGAAATGTGTTTAACAATTGAACATTTTTAGCTTCACCTGAAGCCGAAGGCTCAAGTGAGCGTTTCTGATCAAAAATTTGGTCCGTTGTTCTGTCGTCGTTGTCGCGTGTAAATCTTTTCACAATTTCTACTTCTTCTCCAGAACCACTGGGCCAAATTCAACCAAACTTGGTACAAATCATCCTTGGGTTTTTAGGGGATTCATTTTGTCAAATGAAGGACCGGGCACTTCAAGGGGAGATATCAAGAAAACTGCAGAAATAGGTGGGTGTCATTTAAAAGATCTTCTTATCAAGAAACCGAGCTGGCCGAAAAGCTGAAAATTGATTGAAAGCTTCTGATATAGTGGAGATTCAAGTTTTTTCAAATCATGACCCCTGGGGGTACGATGGGGCCCGTTAGGGGATCAAAGTTTGTACATGTGAAGTATAAAGGGAAAATCCTTTAAAAATCTCTGATAAGAACCAATGAGCCCAGAAAAATGCTGAAATTTATATGAAGATTTGCATACAGTAGAATTCAAGTTTGTTCAAATCAATAACCCTGGGGTACGATGGGGCCCCAATAGGGGTCAAAGTTGTTATATTGTTGAATATATACAGGGAAAATCTTAAAAAATCTTTCTCAAGAACCACTGGGTCAAGAAAAGCTGAATTTATAAGTGAAAGCTACTGATATAATGGGGATTCAAGTTTGTTCAGTATCATACCCCTGGGGTACGGTGGGGGCCACAATAGAAGGATCAGAAATTTTATCATTTGAATATGTTGGGAAAATAAATAAAATTGTCCTTCTCAAGAACCATTGACCCAAACAAACAATATTAACCTAAAGCTTCCTGTAGATCCAAATTGATCAGATCATACTCCCGGGTGTAGGTGGGGCTACATAGGGAATCAAAGTTTGCATGAAATGTTTCTTTCTCCAGAAACCACTGGGTCATTTTACAGAACTGAAAATTCTTTTTAGAATCACCACTGGCTGAGCCAGGGCCAAGGTCACTCAGGTGGAGCGATGGTGAACCCAATTGGGCCTCTTGTTAACTTCTTGATAACTAACCAGTCCCATTTTTTTTCAAATTTGGTATGAAGCATCTTTGGGACAAAGGCAACAAATAAATGGTAAATTCGCAGGTCTCTTGGCACCCCAAGGGACTGGGGGTGGGGAAATAAGTGGACCAATTTCAAAAAAATCTTTCTCTACCAACTGCACTATGTCTAGAAAAAACTAGAATACATAGTGAGTAGAGCAAGAAGGCATCTACAAAATGTAAATTTGGTGATCCTCGGGGTGGGTTCTCAAAGACTCCAGGGCGGGCCAAACTTGGTACATAGTAATTTATATGTAAACATTTGAAAAACATTTCCTTTAATGCTATTTATGTTATTAAATTTGAAAATTAAATGATATCTGGAACTGAGTCAGGAGCCTTTTATCATGATTTACCCCCCTGCAACAAGTGGGGGGGGGGGGGCGGGGGGGGTTACTGATCAAGTTTTCTCTGTCCATGCCGTCTGTTGGACAGAATGGTTCCCAGGCTTTAAAGTGTTAGCCTTTCCACATAGATCCACATATCATGCATATGGTCTACCCATGGGACGAAGATGTTCTTATTGAGATTTGGGGGTCAAAAGGTCAAAGGTTAAGCACCTGGACATTCGAAGTAGTGATATTGTTCTTTTGGCTCAAATTTAAGAAGTATATCATTCATCCTAGAATCACCAAAATCATACATATGACTACTCATGGGACGAATATCGCTCCCTTTTGAATTTAAGGTCAAGTGCACTGGATATCAAAGTTAGAATATGATTCCGGGCTTCTTCGGCATTATCTTTCTACCCTAGAGTCAGACCATATCATATATGTGAACTACTCATGCGGTCAAATGTTCACTATCAAAGAATTTGGGGTCGAAAAGTTCAAGCTAACTGGGACACTAAATAAGCAGTATGGTTTTCATTTAGAAATTCTTGAATGATTAACAACACCACTGTTGAGATTGAATGATAATATTCTTTTGTTGTATAAAAATTATTGAAAATAAGGACATATGCATAAATTTTGAAAAAGATATAACATGTTAACATTGTGAAAAAAAGAACTGTCCATGATTGAAACTTAGAAATGCAAATATGAGTACTCCCTGTGTGGTGCCTACGAATACTCAGGTGGACCGTTTCAGGCCTGTGGACCTCTTGTTTTTTATTCCTCTCATCGACAAATATGAGACTCCTGTTGGGCTACGATACTCAGGTGAACCGTTAAAGGCCTGTGACCTCTTGTTTTTTATTTCCTTTCATGTTTTTTCATTGAATTAATGAATATCTTTTTGGGGGTTTTGGTTTTATAGACATACACACTATACATTTAACATCTCTACATTGTGTGTTGAGATTCATGCCAAAAAGTAAAAATTGAAGAAAAAATAATTGCAAAAGTTATCAGCATTAAAACTGTTGAAATTTCCAAGATTGGTTGGCTTTCTTGGTGTAATTATTTGGGTTTTAATGTGTAACATGCATAGTTAAAATATATATAAATTTATTAGGGTTATTAACAATTGCCTTGCGTTTTCTTTCTGTCTGCATTTTGAGGGCCTTTCAAAGATCAAAAGCAATTAAAGTGTAATAACGGCAAAAATTTTTAATGACGGAGATTATTGCACTTGTTGTATTGTATAACAACTGTGTTCCAGTTGGGAGCAACCACCTCTGTCTGTGAAACATAAATTCTTTTTTTTTTCAATAAGCCTTGTAATAACCAAAAGGCATGAGAGACCCTGAATGGAAAATATTAAGGTTATAAATATTCAATTGGCAACTAATTACAGGGATTTTTTTTAGGTCTGTCGGGGCCGAAATAAAGGCCCCATTCCCCATGCCAAAATGCAGAGTATTTTTCCCAATTTTTAGCTTATAAATTCCCAAACAATGAACAATAAATCAAAATGAGTGTGCATTACTCTAATCATAAATCTTCTTCAACAGGTCCATAAAATTTCAATATTTTGCAAAAAAATTGAAAGCAAATGAATTTAATTTTTGGGCTCAAAGTTAATCTAAATATGTAAAGCTTGTCAAACAATTGAAGAGTCCAATTACACATTAATAGTGCTGTTTTGTTTTCTCTCCTACTCTCTGTAGTAAACATTTTCCCAAATTTCAAGCACATGTTGCTAATTTTTCCCAATTTGAAAAAGGCCCCTGGCCCTGATATTAAGGACCATTAAAAAAATCCCTGAATTAGAGTAACAAATAAGGAAGTGATGACCTATAGCTAATATAGGGATCACTTGTAAGAACAATTTATATTCAAGTAATGAGGTTGGATTTTTTGCCAAGTTGTTTCTTCTTAAATCTAATTTGCTATCTTTTGAATTAATAAGTTGTATGTAGTACATGTATGTAATGTAAATGTTATGTAATAATGTACAAAGAACCTTTAAAGTTAAGCATCTATTCTGAAAGTTGATAATGATTATACAGAATTCGTATTCTTTTTCATGCAGAGTATTTTGTGGAGGAAGCACATTATGAACAAATTCAAAATGAAAATCAAAGGTAACTCTTCTTTCGAAACAAGAAAAGAAAAAATACAGCAAATGCAATGAATTAATTGTCTCCTAATTTAAAAAGAGGAAACATTTAACAAAGACTCTTGCAATGAGTGTAGTATTAATCATTCAGAACCTGTTCAAGTATTCGTCTTTAATGGTCTGGAAGGTGGATATGAGTCATCTTTTCTTAAAAATTGCGAACTCAACCAGTATTTTAAGAGCAAATTTGCAACATAATTCCTATCCATACGAAAGCCAGTGATCTTAATCTAGGATGGAGTCATGGAGATGTTCATAAATTGAAAATGTCTTTGCTGGAGCAAAAATATATGATATTCTTGACCTTTTATCCTTATAAAAACTCACCAAATTTCATCCTTAAATTAATATTAAAGTCATGAAAATTCTCTAATTGAAGGTTTCATTGCTGAAGCTCAAAATTTGAGATGGTGAATCTGGATTAAGTTTTTCTGCTACATCCGGGTTGGAAGGTGGGAGGCTGAAACTTTTGAGTACACGTGCAAGAGCTAACTTTTAAGTTTATTTACCGGTTTAAATACTGACCCCATTGGTGCAGAGCATTAACATCTACAATGAAAACCTTGTCCGTGGAAAAATTTATCAAATTCATTTTGTAGCACAGATGATTAAGCCAAATTTCTTAAATATCATGCTTTGTAGTTTCTATTCCATCCAAATATACCCTTTTGTTTTATACCCCTATTATGTATATTAGTTTTAAAATTAGATTAAGGTAGCTAGACCTTGAAAACTAGTTCAGAAATATTGTTTATTGTGTACCTGCCTTGCATTAGCAGAGGCGACATAGTAGGGATCACACATGGAGTCGTCTTGCGTCGGCGTTCACATGACAAAATTTTTTCCTGTCACAATTTTTCTCTGAACAGGAACCATCACAGGCCAGCTCTGAATATTTTGGCACACGAACATCAGTAAATGGAGAACTGTTTCGTGTAACGACAGTTCCAGATCTGCCGCATGTCAACTTCCTGTGAATGCCACTTAAGAATATTTTTAACATGGACTAAAATTTCTGTCATTTTCTCACCAAACAGGCCAGCTTCCTAATATTTGGGCCACAGACCATCAGGGGCCACAAAATAAGGGAGGAGATCAAAGTTTTACATTGATTAATATAGGGAACAGTCTTTAAAAATCTCATCTAAGAACCACTGGGCCAGCAAAGCTGAAATTTAACATGAAAAAGTCTCCCTGATATAGTGGTGATTGAAGTTTGTTCAAATCATGACCCCAGGGATACCAATGGGGCCACATTAGGGATCAAAGAGTTGTACATGTGATATATACGGGAAAAATCTTCTTCTCAAGAACACTGGGCCCAAAAAGCTGAAATTTGATATTGAAAAAGCTCCTGGGAAAATAGAGTAGAGATTTTTTCATTTGTTCAAATTTACCCCCGGAGGTAATACGGTGAGCACAATAGGTGGATCAAATTTTTAGCCGAGTTGCACTCGGTATTGGTTTGGTGATGGCGGGGTCAACAAATTAGGTTTCCGGACGATATTATATAACTCAAAGTTTACTCTGAAATTGAATTAAAACTTTGGGAAACTATTGTTACATATCACACGAGAGAGAACCCTATTGATTTTCGGACAAATCGTCCAAAGGTCAAAGATCAACAGTGACGAAAAAACTTCACCAAAATCTAGAAACATGAGGTTTCCAGGCGCTAACATTCAAAAGTTTTTAAATCTGAATTGAATTGAAACTTTGGGAATATTGTTGCATACAATGTGAGAGCAGTGACTCCTATTGATTTGGATGAATCCGTCCAAGGTCAAGGTCCACGTGCTGGAAAAACTTCACCAAAATCTGAAAATATGGAGTTTCCGGATGTTAACTTCAAAAAGTTTATACATCTTGATTGAAATTGCAACTTTAGGTATATTTTGCATATCATGTGATAGAGGAACCTATTGATTTTCGACAAATCCGTGCCAAGGTGTCAAGGTGACCAAAAAAACTTCACCAAAATCTGAAAATATGAGGTTTCCTTTTGACGATAACTTCAAATAGTTTTATTATCTGAATTCAATTGAACTTATTAACGGATATTGTTACATATCAAGTAAAGAACCCTATTATTTTCGGAAAATCCGGTCAAGGTCATGGTGACCCAAAAAAACTTCGAAAAAAATCTGATAACAATGAGGTTTCCGGATGATAACTCTTAAAACTTTTACTTCTGATTCAAATGAACTGGAATTCTGTTGAATATTCAATATGAGTTGGAAACCCTATCGAGATTTTCAGAAAAATTCCGTCAAAGTCAAGGTCACAGTGACCAAAGTAATTTGAATTTGTTTTTAGAAAATGAGTTTTCCGAGCAAATATAACTCCAAAATGTTTCATCTGATTCAATTGAAACTTTGGA
This sequence comes from Ostrea lurida, assembly GCA_903981925.1. Taxonomy (NCBI): domain Eukaryota; kingdom Metazoa; phylum Mollusca; class Bivalvia; order Ostreida; family Ostreidae; genus Ostrea; species Ostrea lurida. The sequence goes on from CAJDSM010038859.1 coordinate 24,822, forward strand.
AGTTGTTACTCATCAAAGTGAGTGAGAATCCCTATTGATTTTCGGAAAAAATCTGTCCAAGGCCTACAGGCCTCATGGTCACACCTGTACGGACCGATATGTCAAATATTCATAACTCCTCTTTATCGAAAACATTTTGTTAAGACATGTATATACAATTATTTAGTTTTACTAACATCTAATATAACTGTATCAAGATATAAGGCCTGTGGGCCTCAATGGCTTCACCTGTACGGACAATTTAATGTTACATTTTATAACTCTTTAAGAAGACATTGTTAAGACATGTATACAAAAGTTGTTTAATTTTTGCTAGGTCTATATCAAACCGTATCATAAAGGCCCTGCAAGGCCTAATGACCTCACCTGTACAGATGATTATGTTTGCAATGATAACTTTTTTACTCGTTTAATATCTGTTATGACATTTTGAACTATAGTAGTTGTTTTTTATTGATAACCCCTCCCTCTCTGATTTTCACTAATTAAAAGTAAATCGTATAATTTGCTGAGATTCCCTGAAAATCACCCGTAAAAAGAACTGATTCCTGCAATACAGACTAATTCTCCCTGCAGAAAAGGTGTGACGTCTGGATGAACTAACACACTACCATTCGGAAACAACTTAACCAATTCTTGTTCAAGAGGAAAAGTTCCGATTACGTTTCGAGAATGCAAAATAGAAAATGCGTATAGTTTTTCACTTCCAATAGTCGTGGATTAAGCGTCACGGTTACGCAGCGCTATTGTTACGCGTCACAATCTTGTAAAAACCGGTGTTAGTAAACATGGGACAACGCATGAGGTCCTGATGTTTTAAAAATCTGTATGTGTGTACATAATATGCAAGAAACCGTTACGCAATCCGTTTTGTCTTGTTGAAAACTTATAATGTGCACGAGAAAACATTGGATTTATCAAATATCCGACGACAGTGGGCTCAACGGATTTATGAAAAATTACATATGTTCTGTTATCGGTATAATAAAACAGTTTAACGCATATCCCTTGAGGGAGTTAAGCTAAAGATTCCAGTTCCCCTCAGCCAAGGATTTATTTCCTCGGCTATCCGCCTTGGAAATAGTCCCTGGCTTACGGGGACTGGAATCTTGCTAAACTCCCTCAGTGATATGCGTTAACTGTATAATAAATAAATATGCCTAAGGGCCTCACAATGGCTTACCCTGCCCAGAACAGAAACTTCAAAAATGTTACCTGCAACCGGCTACTACATTCTGATGCCTTACTGATTTTTGTATGTTAGTTATATCGGGAAAATATTTTAAAAATCGTCTTCTCAAAAACTGTTTGACCAGAAGAAACGATATTTATCCTAAAAGCTTCCTGATATTAGAAGTAGATTCCTTGATAGATTCATACTTCCCGGAGGTAGGAAGAATGCCACAATAGGGTTAATCAAAAGTTTTGCATCAAATGTTCTTCTCCAAAACCATGGGTAATTTTAAGGAAACTTGGTACAAACATCTTTGGTGAAGGGATTCAAGTTAAATGAAGGACCAGGGCCCCCATCAAAAGGAGATCAATCAGACATTGCAAAAATATGTGACCAACAGTCATAACTAAAGTTCGATATGAGTTTATAGTAAATCAGAAGTAAAATGATATACGCTCAAACCCCCAATTCGACGTTGTCCGAATAGTAAATACAGAACTGATGCGCTCGTAAAATCAGAAACTACTGGAGTGCGTCACACGTGTGAAACGAAGACGCTTTTGACTGTAGATTCAGAGTAGGTAAGAGCAAAAATAAATTTGGGAAATTTTGAGTTGCATATGGTGTAAATACATCCCGTACAACGAGTTCCCAAGGATGACAGAGAGGCATTCATAAAAATGGATTTAAGTTTAAATATTTATTTTAATTTTATGGAAGAAGATTTCCCATCCTCCTACCTCATTTCCATGCTATAATGGCTGAGAACAGTTTACACACCCGATTGTGTTATCGAATGGAATTTAAAGATAAAAGAAAAACTATTGAATTCCCGTGTTCTTAATTGATATTCATTTCGTCGGGATTTATCCATTCTTTGCAAGTGGAAATGGATGTTCCTCACCAGAGAATCACACCACACAAATTGCATTCCCTCATACAAGACATAAGAAAGAGTGCCTCGTTTGTCAAAAGAGAAGGCTGACTAATTATTAATTCAGTTGAAGGTAGTGGTATAGGTTTAAAAATACAGAATCTGTGACTGATTTTGAAAGGGTATAAAATCGCAGGAAACTTAATTCCATATTTGTTCGAGACGTTCAGGACTAATCGAAGCATGATAAGATCTATATACATGTACATATAAGACGTAGGAGAAGAAGGGCTGGTTTTAATGGGGCTGATAAATTGATCATTCCTAAATTCTGCTGTTTACTGAAAAATTGGGTGAAAGAAAATTTTCACATTATTAGATAAAACTTCTGAACATATTCCATTTTTGTTAATATAACTACTGTCTACAGCAGACATGTAATGTTGAACATTAAATGTCTATATCCACAATAAATATATTAAAGGTCTAGGAAGTTAATTTACATTTCATAATATCTAATTATTGACATTTAAAAAAAGTCTTTTGACAAGAAAAATCCTGAACATTAAAAGCGATTTCATATAAAGTTTTGTTAAAATACATGAAGGGAGCCCAGGTGCTAGTTTCAATCCGCCCCTTTTATTTTTAATAAATTATCACTTGATCTTGAACTAATTTTTCTGTATGCATTATCAACTATTGGTCTTAACCAACTCAAAGTCCAAAACTAACAACCAAATTATAGCCCCTTTTTGAAGAAAAATTACCCTTCACTTAATAATATGAGTAGACAAAGTATCGCGATTTCATAAATTCAGGGGGGGGGGAGGGGTGGGGCGGGGGGGGGGGGGGGGGGGGGGGGGCTA